>PYDT01000605.1:0-20993 GCA_004837865.1 Musa balbisiana
TTTTACCAAACCTATGCGGATCAATCACGATCTTATCATACGACCAGAAATCTTTCTCGAATCATCCCCTTGCCCTTATTTTTTCGAGGAATCCGAAAGATCCTTTTCGAGTTTGGAATTTGTTCATTTGGAATCTGGCTCTTCTATCTTCTACTTATTTTGAATATCTACCTTACTTTTTTTTTGCTTTATTCTGATTTCAGTTCGATTTCTTTCCCTCTCTTTTCCTTTTTATTCCCTTCCTCATTCCGTAGTTCCCATGGGTTTGTGATCCTGTAGAATCTGACCCATTTTCTTCTCATCGAGCGAAGGGTACGAAATAAATCAGATTTATTTTTCGATCAAAAACAAAAAAGTACTATGTGAAATCTCGGTTTTTCCTCTTCCTCTATCCCTACCCCAGCGTTTGACTCAATAAGAACCTTTGCTTCTCTGTAGATCGATATTATTACATTCCAATTCCCTTCGATACCTCCCAGGAAATCCCGAATTGGATCCAAAAGTTACGGTTAGTGTGAGCTTATCCATGCGTTATGCACTCTTCAATCGGAATTCATTTTCTGAAAGATCCTGGCTGTCGTGCTTTAGTGATCGTCCGATATCCTTTCCGAGACCTATGTGTGTGAAGGGATTCCATTGAATCCGATCGATTGCGTAAGCACCGCGGTAGCAATGGAGACCGGGGAAGTATACAGAAAAGACAGAGTTTTTTTTCATATTAGATATTATCTTAGTAATTAGTTAGTGATCCCGGTTCGGATTATATAGTAAATTAGTTAGTGATCCCGGTTCGGTGCGTCCTTTCTTCCGTGATGACTGTTGGAACCATCCTACATTTTGTCTCTGTGGACCGAGGAGAAATGGGCTCCGCGGGAGAGGGTTTGTAACCGCTGTCGAGAAGCAAGGAGTTCCCCTCTTCACATATCAACATGGATTCTGGCAATGCAATGGAGTTGGGACCCCCCCCATCATGGTCGATCCGAATGATCGTTCTTTCACAGAGGTAAATCTTGCCTGCTGGGCAAGAGGATAGTAAGTTACAAATTCTGTCCGGTAAGGGACATGTCATTTCTGACTATGAAATTAATATTTCTATAACTATGAAATTAATATTTATAAACTATGAAATTAATAAATGAACATGAGTAGTTTATGGGGGGTTACCATATCCTTTTTCTTGTATGTATTCCTAAGACAAGGAATTTGTCCATTTTAGCCTCTTTGATTTCTCTCGAGGTCTCAAAAAAGGTTCGTAAAACTATGGAACTCGTGATGGCAATTGAAAGAACTTGTAGCTCCAAGTTCCCTTCGGAAATGTAGAATCGGTGGCGCAAGAAGAAGGGTGATCTATCCCATCTGACTTGGTTCTTGCTTCCCCTCTTTTTTTAACATCCGAGTCGGTTTCTGCTCCTACCATATCGAATATAACCTGCTGAACAAAAGCTTCTTCATGTAAAACCTCTCTGCCGATTTATGCTCGGAAAATCGTACCGGTTTTATGAAACCATGTGCTATGGCTCGATCCGTAGTCAAAAATCCTATTTCCGATAGGAGCGTTGACAATTGAATCCAATTTTTTCACCCATTATTTTACTATCCATAGCCCCCATTATGTACTATCCATAATAGTGCGAAAAGAAGGCCCTGCTCCAAGTGTTCAGGAATATGGCGTTGAGTTCTCGACCCTTTGCCTAGATTTAGTTAGTTCTATTTCTCGCTGTGACCGGGAAGGGATATACTCAGCGTAAGTGTCACCTTGACGTGGTGGAAGTCATCAGTTCGACCTGAATTATCCCTAAACCCAATGTAAGTTTTATTTCTATTTTGACCTTGCTCCCCCGCCGTGATTCGAACGAGAATGGATAAGAGCTTGTGGATTAGACGTGATAGGGAGGGATGACTATATTGCTGGGAGCGAACTCCCGGCTAATATGAAAGCGCTTGATACAAGTTTATTCCTTAGCTGAAAGAGAATTCCGAATCAGCTTTGTCTACGAACAAGGTGCTATAAGTCATGCACTATAAGCTCATGGAGAGTTTCGATCCTGGCTCAGGATGAAACGCTGGCGGCATGCTTAACACACATGCAAGTCGGACGGAGTGTGTTTTCCAGTGGCGTACGGGTAGTACGCGTAAGAACCTCCCTTGGGAGGGGAACAACAACTTGAAACGGTTGCTTAATACCCGTAGGCTGAGATGCAAAAGGAGGAATTCCGCCCGAGATGGGCTTGCGTCTGATTATTACTATTTGTGCGGTAATAGCTTACCAAGGCGTATCATACTGGTCCGAGAGTATGATCCGCCACACTGGACTGAGACACTGCCCAGACTCCCTACGGGAGGCAGCGTGGAATTTCCGCAATGGGCTAAAGCCTGACGGAGCACTGCCGCGTGGAGGTGTAGAATGCCCACGGGTCGTGAACTTCTTTTCGCGGAGAAAAACAATGACGGTATCTAGGAATAAGCATCGCTAACTCTATGCCAGCAGCCGCGGTAAGACGAGGAGGCAGCGTTTATCCGAATGATTGGGCGAAAGCGCTGTAGTGCTTTTTTCAAGTCGCCGTCAAATCCCAGGGCTCAACCCTGGACAGGCGGTGGAAACTACCAAGCGGATACGGTAGGGGCAAGGGCATTTCCGGTTGGATGCAGTTGAATGCGTAGAGATCGACAGAACACCACCGGCGAAAGCACTCTGCGGCGACACTGACACTGGAGACGAAGCCTAGGGGAGCAAATGGATAGTAACCCCAGTATCCTAGCCGTAAACGATGGATACTATGCGCTGTGGCGTATCGACCTTGGCAGTGCTGAGCTAACGCGTTAAGTATCCCGCCTGGGGAGTACGTCGCAAGAATGAAACTCAAAGGAATTGACGGGTGCCCGCACAAGCGGTGGAGCATGGGGGTTTAATTCGAGCAAGCAAGAACCTTCCAGGGCCTTTACATTCCGTATCCTCTGGAAGAGAGGAGTGCTTTCGGGAACGCGACACATTTGTGCATGCGTCGTCGAGAGCTGTGCCGTAAGGTGTTGGTTAAGTCCCGCCAACCGAGCGCAACCCTCGTGTTTAGTTGCCACCATTGAGTTTGGAACCCTGAACAACCTGCGGTATAATCCGGAGGAAGGGGGGATTACGTCAGTCATCATGCCCCTTATCCCTGGGCGACACACATGCTACAATGGCCGGGACACGATGTCGCGACCGCGGGTGAGCTAACCCCAAAACCCTTCCTCAGTTCGATTGCAGGCTGCAAGACTCGCCTGCATGAAGCCGGAATCTCTAGTAATCGCCGGGCCGCCATCTGCGGTGAATTCGTTTCCGGGCCTTGGACAGCGAAGAAGACAGACAACGGGCGACCCGTCAAACACAAATTGTATTGGATGTCTGCCCTGCCCGAAAGTCGTACCTTAACCGCAAGAGGTGGGATGCCGAAGGCGGGGCTAGTGACTGAGTGAAGTCGTACCAGTTAGCCGTACTGAAGGTGCGGCTGGATCACCTCCTTTTCAGAGAGCTACTGCTAAGTGCTTTTTGGCTATTTGGTTTGACACGGCTTCACACCCAAAAGGGGAAGCGAGCTACGTCTGAGCTAAGCTTGGATTATGGAACTTCTTTCGTTTCTCGACGGTGAAGTAACCAAGCTCTGACTTATTATCCTAGGTGGAACAGTTAGTTGATAGGCTCCCCTTTTACGTCCCCATGTCCCTCCCGTGTGGCGACATGGGACGTAAAAAAGAGAGAGGATGGTTTTTCTCGCTTTTGGGCATAGCAGCCTCCCACTGGGAGGCCCCAAACGAGGGCTTTAGCTCAGTGGGAAGCGCGCCCCTGATAATTTCGTCGGTGTGCCTTGGCTGTGAGGCTCGATTCTCATCCACATTTAGTTGCAATGTGCTCATCAGCTCCTGACCCTGAGATGTGGATCATCCAAGCACATAGCATGGCGTACTCCTCCTGTTCGAATCGGAGTTTGGAACCAACTTCTCCTCAGGAGGATCGATGGCGATTCCTGTGAGCTCCAATGTAGATCTAACTTTCTATCCACGTCGTGGATCCGGGCGGTCCGGTGGGACCACCACGGCCTCCTCTCTTCTCGAGAATCCATACATCCTTATCCATGTATGGACAGCTATCTCTCGAGCACAGGTTTAGGTTTCGTCCCAATGGGGAAATGGCACCTAACAACGGGAAAATGGAGCCCCTAACAACGCATCTTCTTCCAGACCAAGACTCTACGAGATCGCCCCTTTCCTCTGGTGACGGAGGGAGCGTACCATTCGGAGCCTTTTTTTCAGCTTTTCCCGAGGTCTGGAGAAAGCAGCAATCAGGATAGGATTTCCCTAATCCTCCCGTTCCCGAAAGGAGAACGTTAAATCCTTTTCCTTTCCAGGACCATGAGATTGGATCTAGCCTAAGAAGAATACTTTGGTAATAAATAACTGCATTCTTGTCTTCGACCGCCCTCATCACTACGAGCGCCCCCCGACAGTGCAATGGTATGTGTCTATTTATCTTCTCTTGACTCGAAATGGAGCAGGTTTGAAAAGGATCTTAGAGTGTTCTAGGGTTGGGCGGGAGGGTCTCTTAACGCATTCTTTTTTATCTTCCCATCGGAGTCTTTCACAAGGACTTGTCATTGTAAGGGAAGGGGGAACAATCCACACTGAAAGCGCAGTACAAACGGAGAGTTTTAGGCTGCGGTTACGGGAAGATAATCGCTCCCGAAAAAGAATCTATTGATCTTCTCTCAATTGGTTGGATCGTAGGTGCGATTGATTACTTCACGGGCGAGGTCGCTGGTGCAGTCCAATGAGGCCCAGCTGCGACCAGGGAAAAGATAGAAGAAGCATCTGACTCTTTCATGCATACTCCCCTGGCTCGGGGGGATATAGCTCATTGGTAAGCGCCGCTCTTGCAATTGCGTTGCGATTACGGGTTGTATGTCCCTAATTGTCCAGGCGGAATGATAGTATCTTTCCCTGAACCGGTGGCTCACTTTTTCTAAGGTATGGAAGAGGACCGAAACAATGCCACGAAAGAACTCTACTGAGACAAAGATGGGCTGTCAAGACGGTAGAGGATTGTAGGATGGCAATGGTTCAGGATCTATATGGATTCGTACATGGACTATAGTTGGAGTCGGCGCTCTCCTAGGTTCCTCATCGGGATCCCTGGGGAAGAGGACAGTTGGCCCTTGCGAATGCTTGATGCACTATCTCCCTTCACCCCTTTAGCGAATGGGCAAAGAAGGAAAATCCATGACCTGACCCCATCGTCTCCACCCCGTAGAACTACGAGATCACCCCAAGACGCTCGCATCCAGGGGGCACGGACTCGACCATATACCCTGTTCAATACGTGGAAACGCATTAGCTGTCCTGCTCTCCGTTTGGCATAAGGGTCGAGAAGGGCCATCACTCGGTTCTTAAAACCAGCATTCTTAAGACCAAAGATTCGGGCGGAAAAGGGGGAGAGCTCCTCCGTTCTGGTTCTCCTGTATCTGGTTCTGCCGGACCACAAGAATCCTTAGAATGGGATTCCAACTCAGCACCTTTTGAGATTTTGAGAAGAGTTGCTCTTGGAGAGCACAGTAACGATAAGTTGTAAGCTGTGTTCGGGGGTCTTATTGTCTATGTTGGCCTCTATGGTAGAATTATTCGGGGAGGCCGAGAGGCGGGGTTTACCCTGTGGCGGATGTCCAGCGGTCGAGTCCCTTAATCTCCAGCCCGTGAACTAGCTGATCTATGATAGCCCCAATTCGGCAGTTCGATTCATATTTATCATGCATGGACGTTGATAAGATCCTTCTATTTAGCATCACCTTAGTAATGGCTAGCCCGTAAGTTAATGCTAGTTCCAACGAGGAATATGTCTTACGGTGGATACCTAGGCACCCAGGACATAATGGCGTAGCAGCGACGAATGCTTCGTGGTTGAAAATAACATAGATCCGGAGATTCCCCGAATAGTCAACCTTTCGACTGCTCTGAATCCAGGGCAGGCAAGAGACAACCTGGCGACCTTAACATCTTATAGCCAGAGGAAAAGAAAGCAAAACAAGCGATTTCCCGTGTAGCGGCGATCGAAATGGAGCAGCCTAACCGTTAAAACGGGGTTGTGGATAGCAAACGCGTCTTGCTTGCTAGCGAAGCGGTGAATGAAGCTGCCACCCTAGATGGCGAAAGTCGTACCGAAAGCATCACTAGCTTACGCCTTGACCCGATAGCATGGCACGTGGAAGCCCGTGTGAATCAGCAAGGACCACCTTGCAAGGCTAAATACTCCTGGGTGACCGCTAGCGCAGCAGTACCGTGGGAAAGGTGAAAAGAACCCCCATACGGGAGTGAAATAGAACATGAAACCGTGAGCTCCCAAGCAGTGGGAGTAGATGTGATTTCCTGCCCGCGTGCCTGTTGAGAATGGCCGGTCGACTCATAGGCATGGGCTTGGTTAAGGTAACCCACCGGAGCCGAGCGAAAGCGAGTCTTCATAGGGCGATTGTCACTGCTTAATGGACCCGAACCTGGTGACTATCCATGACAGGAGAAGCTTGGTGAAACTAAGTGGAGGTACCGGAACGCGACTGTTTTGAAGACATCATCGGATGAAGTTTTGTTCGGGTTGAAATGCCACTCGAACCCAGAGGCTAGCTGGTTCTCCCCGACATGCGTGAGGCGCAGCAGTTGACTGACATCTAGGGGTAAGCACTGTTTCGAGGGCGGGCCGCGAGAAGCGGGTACCACATCGAGGCAAACTCTTAATACTAGATTTACCCAAACATAAGAGGATGCAAGGTCTGGCCAGTAGACGATGGGGATCAGCTTCATCGTCGAGAGGAACAGCGCCGATCCCAGCTAGCCCCCTACATGCCGCTCAGTGATAAAGCGGTAGGGGTGCAGAGACAGCCAGTAGGTTTGCCTAGAAGCAGCACCCATGAAAGAGTTCGTAAGAGCTCACTGATCGAGCGCTCTTGCGCCGAAGATGAACGGGTCTAAGCGCTCTGCCGAGCTGTGGGATGTAAAAATTCCTCGGTAGGGGAGCGTTTCCGCCTTAGAGCGAAGCACCCCGCGCAACAGCGGGGAAGTGTGGACGAATCGGAAGTGAGAATGTCGTCTTAGTACGCAAACATTGGTGAGAACCAATGCCCCGAAACCTAAGGGTTCCTCGCAGGTTCGCATGAGGGGGTGAGTCAGGGCCTAGATCCATCGAATGCGTAGTCGATGGACAACAGGTGAAATATTCCTGTACTACCCCTTTGGTTCCCCTAGGGACGAGGGAGGCTAGTTTACCGAAGGATGGTTTATCGGTTCAAGGACGCAAGGTGCCCTTGCTTTTTCAGGGTAAGAGGGGTAGACAGGAAATGCCTCGAGCCATGTTCCGAGTACCGGCGCTACGGCGCGGAAGTAACCCATGCACTCCCAGGAAAAGCTCGAACGACCTTCAACAAAAGGGTACCTGTACCCGAACCCGGAACACCCCCCCAAACAGGTGGGTAGGTAGCGAATACCTAGGGGCGCGAGACAACTCTCTCTAAGACTCGCAACATAGCCCCGTAACTTCGGGAGACGGGGTGCCTCCTCCAAAGGTGGTCGCAGTGACCAGTCCCGGGCGACTGTTTACCAAAAACCAGGTCTCTGCAAGTCGTAAGACCATGTATGGGGCTGACCGCCTGCCCATGCCGGAAGGTCAAGGAATTGGTGACCTGATGACAGGGGAGGCCGCGACCGAAGCCCCCGGTGAACGCGGCCGTAACTATACACGGTCCTAAGGTAGCGAAATCCCTGTCGGGTACTTTCCGACCCGCACGAACGGCGTACGATCTGGGCACTGTCCCTCGGAGAGAGGCCTCGTGAAATAGACAATGTCTGTGAAGATGCGGCCTACCCTCACCTGGACAGAAAGCCCTATGAAGCGTTACTGTTCCCGGATTGGCTTTTGGGCCTTTCCTGCCGCTTAGGTGATGGCGAAGAGGCCTCCTTCCGGGGGGGCCCGGCCAATCATGAGATACCGACTCTGGAAGAGCTAGATTCTAACCGTGGTGTCATACGCTCGGCCAAGGGACAGTCCCTCAGGTAGACCGTTTCTATGGGGCGTAGGCCCTCCCAACAAGGTAACGGAGGCGTGCAATAGGTTTCCTCGGGCCCGGACGGAGATTAGCCCCGAAGTGCAAAGGCAGAAGGGAGCTTGACTGCAAGACCCACCCGTCGCCAGACGAATTCGCCTTAGTGATCCAGACGGTGCCGATTGGGAAGGTCCGTCGCTCAACGGATAAAAGTTACTATAGGGATACAGGCTGAATCGCCCCAAGAGTTCACATCGCGAAGGTTTGGCACCTCGATTCGCTCTTCGCCACCTGGGGCTGTAGTATGTTCCAAGGTTGGCTGTTCGACCCATAAAGCCGGTACGGGAGCTGGGTTTTCAGAACGTCGTGAAGACAGTTCGGTCCATAGCCCGGCGGGGCTGTAGAGCCTTTGAGAGGACCTTTCCCTATACAAGAGGACTGGGAAGGAGCACCTCTGTGTACCAGTTTATCGTGCCCACTGTAACGCTGGTAGCCAGTGCGGAGCGGCATAACTGCCCACGAAAGCACCTAAGTAGCCAAGCCCTCCCCAAGATGAGTGGCTCTCTTATTCCGACTGTCCCCAGAGCCCCCCGGTAAGCCAGCCGAGACAGCGACGGTCTCTGTCCCTGCGGGGATGGCGCGACAGAAGTATTGAAGAATCCAAGATAAGGTCACGGCAGACGAGCCGTTTATCATTACGATAGTTTCAAGTGAGTGCAGTGATTATCAGCTGAGGCATCTACAGACCGAGAGATTTTTGACCTTGTTCCTACACGACCTGATCAATTCATCAGGCACTCGCCATCATTTTCATTGTTCAACTGTTTGACAACAGGAAAAACCAAAAGCTTCTGCCCTCCCTCTTCTATCTATCCAGGGATGGAAGGGCAGAGGTCTTTGGTGTCCCTTCCAGTCAGATTGGGGCCTTCACAATCACTAGCCATATGCTTTCCTTCTCTCTGCTTTCTTCGTTCATGGTTTGGTTCGATATTCTGGTATTCCTAGGCGTAGAGGAACCCCCCAATCCACCCGACTTTGTGGTGTTAAACGCTACCTGCGTTGACGATACTGTATGGGAGGGCTGCGGAAACATAGCTCGACGCCATAATGATCAAAATCTTACACCCTTATTTACTTTTTTCCATAGTTGGAAATATGAACAGATAAAAATAAAAATGCAAAGGTCGTCTTATTCACACCCCAATTAGACATCTCTTCTCTACACTCAACACCTCGGAACGCACTGTGCTATTTCTTAAGATAGAGAGCAACGCGCTTTCAATCTTCTTAACCTAAATGAAATGTCTTAGGATAGGACAGGTTCCTTTTTGATGGTACTCCGGGAACAGATCCAGTGGAGACGGGGTGGGCTGTAGCTCAGAGGTAGACACGTGGCTACGAACCACGGGTCGGGGGTTTGAATCCCTCCTCGCCACAACCTCCCTTTGTCGAATGGAATGGCCCTTACTTTTCTTTTTATTTATCGTGAAAGATTCGATCATTACTATAGTAACCAAGACACGGAACAGCATATTTTTGTTTTACCTCCCGGGGGGGGCCCGTACTCTTCCTCAGCCAGGCTTGGCGAATAGCAAGCAAGTACAAGATTAGTAAATAGCAAATGCGTTCCTCAGTCATTAATATGTCTGCTCTCGGTAATTTTGTGGCCTATCGGGAAACTCGATGACTGCATCTTTGATGCACTGCTAGTAACATCCATCTGAGCATTCTGATTGCTATTACAGGAGATTTATCCCGATCACGCCGCAGGTATAACGGCGAATTCCCAAAATATCGTAGAACAGAATGTGAACGATGATAGAATCAATGAAACAAAGGACCGCGCACGGGTTCCTACTCCTAACGTCCAAGCGAGCCCTTTACGTCCATTCTTCATTCTTAATTAGATGATCCACTCGTCCAAGTAGATTCGAACTACTCCCGTCAGTTAACCGCCGACCGCTCTACACTGAGCTACGGCGGACAACGTGAGATTCGACCTCATAGAGTTCACCCCCGGTCTCAACCCATGACCAATATTATGCCGAAGCTTCCCTTCGTCACTCCCCGGAACTTCTTCGTAGTGGCTCCTTCCATGCCTCATTTCATAGGTAACCTCAAAGTGGCTCTAATTCATTATATTCCATCTATAGCCCAATTCCATTCATTTAATATCCTTTGGTGTCATTGTACATAAGATAGTCATTTATAGTCTATCCGTTTCTATATATGAAAGTTAAGAATCAATCATAGATACAAGAAATTGTAATAGAAAAGAAAAAGTGGGTTGTGAGGATTTTTAAACTTTTCTACTGGGTAATTTTTATTATACTTATGCTGAAGATAATAATTCGGTCGTTTTGGTCGGACTCTATGATGGATTCTGACCACATTCTCCATAGGGCCCTCTTACTCTTCTTCTTCGAGCTCGGGTTTATGGAAAAGGAACCGAGAAGGATTTATCAGCAACCACTGGTTTTTATTACGGACAGCTCTGATTGCAATATCGATCTCTTCTGCCCCTCGCAATCTAGCTTGGTAGACTCATCAATAACTGTCCCTAGTCTACCGAGCTTTTGTTTCATTCTTCTGGACAATCACAAAACTTTTGATTAATGGTTCTACTCCAAAATTCATGCGTAATCTCATCATTCCAATGGTATTTACTGAATAATCTCATTTTCATTAGTCAACCATTTCATTTTAACCAATTTTCAACGTTAGCCAGATAGTCAACATTTTATATGTTTCGATGCAACAACTATGTTAGTTGAACAAGTAGTTTTGATTGGTTGGTTTAATATTGGTTACATTTTCGTCATGAAATGGGTTGGATTGGTATTATTCTGGATACGGCCAAATCATTCTATTCGATCTAAATCTAATAGGTTACCATTGCTAAATCTAAGAGGTACCTGGTGCAAGAATTGCAGAAATTTATCAGTCTCGAATTTTTTAGTATTTCCTTATTTATCACCTGTGTCTACTATTTAGGCAGAATGCCGTCGCCTATTGTCACAAGAAACTGAGAACCTCAGAAATCAGAAAGTCAGAAAAGTCAGTCGAAAGGAAGAAAGAGGGAGAAAGTGAGGAAGAAGCGAGTGTAGAAAGTGAGGAACGAAGCGATGTAGAAAGTGAGGAGAAAGCGATGTAGAAACAACTTTCCGAAAGGAGGAGACTAACCAACCCAGGGATCCACCGAAAAGACCCTTTCCTTTATTCGGAGAAAGGGGATCCGGACAAAATAGATGAAACGGAAGAGAATCCAGTGAATGGAAGGAAAAAACAAAGCATTAATTCCACTTTCCGTTAAAGACACACTCGATAGATATCCGTTTACAGTTTCTTATCAATCTTGAACTAGCAAGATAATTGGGAATTGGGAAGACTTGAAGAAGAGAAAATGAAAGACTTTTTTCTGCTTTGACTTTTGTGAAAACCTATTGTAACTTTCTTTTCGCTATAAGCGGGAATCGTTCCCCTATGCGATATATAACAACTAATCGTTTGAAAATAGTGTACCAAATGAAATGTCACCAATATTTGTTATACGTGTTCAAGGATGGAAAACAAATTATCTTTTACATATCCGCCTAGTTTTATATCAACTTTTTTCGGAAATGATAGAACGCAAAATGTCTTTGTACATTACAGAAAAATTTTCCCCACAGGGTGAAGCCTATAGATTATTGGGTTTTCTAACCATTATCAAAAAAAAATACAACTTGAGCATGCTTGATAATCGAATAAAAACTCTAGAAGAAGAATAAGAAGAAGAAGAATAAGACGGATATCTCTTGCTCTAGATAAACTTGAAAAAGGACATATTTATTCAACGATGAGAATGAGCAAGAATACTTTCCAAAAGCGTATATCCTTTTTTGAACGACCGTAACATCGTGGGAACAATAAAAAAATTCTATTCACATCAATCATGAATGAATAATTATTACTTTTCCACCAATGATTTAATTACTTTCTCCAATGATTAATTACTTCTCCGACGAAGAAGATGGAGATTCCATAGAAACGTTGTGGATAATAGATTCATGGCTTTCCTATTTCTAAAAATTCTCGAGAATTTGACACATGAAAAGATCCTCTTATGAGCAATCATCATTTAATTATATTTTAATTCTTACGTCAATCGAATTAATCTTCTTTATTTTGATTGGAGAGAAAGAGAATTATTCATAAAGTAAAGCAAAGATCTTTGAGATTTGTATTCGCCTAATTACCACCATCAAATGATCCACACACTGGAAAAAACTCATTGGATAGAAGAAATCATAAAAGGTCCTCGACGTTCATACAAATTTGACCGCATGATATACGGACTGTATCAAGAAATGGAGAAGAACAGAAGTAAGATTTTAATTATTCAAGAAAAGCAACGGTGGTGATCTAATACTGATAACAATCCGGATCGGATCCGGGATACTGCTAATATTGAGCAAGCAGAAGCGAGAGGTTGGCTTTGATACGTTATTCGCACAACCAGATTTAATCGGGTATAATCAAGGATCCATGCGTGCTCAAAAGACGTAAAACAGTTTATTTGGGAATATTTCACACAAATGTTCATTCCCCGCTTTTATTTTGGATCGAATAGACAAGTCTTTTTTTTTTTCTTTTTTTTATAGATTCTTTGTTTTTTTTTCTTTTTTTTTTGATAGATTGAGATCGATAATTATCTTTATTTTAGGAATCTCCGTGGGGGAAACCCAGAATCCGAAACTTCCGACTTGAGGAGGAAAGGAAGAAGACAAACACTGGGAAACAAAAAGACGATGAGAACAAAAAAAGAGAAGTACGATACACTATCAAATTTGGATACATTATATTGCTCAAGCAATAAGAGGTTTTGATGCTGAGAACCCAATCTTTTTTTAGAAAAAACATTGTATTGCAACTTCATTGATATAGCTAAAACTATGACGTTATGTTATTATTCCAATCCCCGAGTGGTATGCGGCTTTTGAAGGAATGAATAGAGAATACATGTTAAAATGCACCTATAATGGTGTGTTCCAGTTATCAGACACAGAATTTCCAAGATTGGTTAACAGATGATCGATAAAGATTTTTTTCCTTTCGTTAAAACCTGGCGACGATCTAAAATACGATCTCCTCATGGAGATCCAATGAAAACCAAAGGAAAAAAAGAAATTTCGTTTTTAACAGTTTCGGGATGGAAACGTAACTCCCTTTGTTCTCCCCCGAACCACCTCTTTTTTTTGAACCCATATATAGGAACATCAAAAAATCATTAGAAAAGTAAAAAAGACTCCTAAAAGTTTTCAAAAGAACAAACATATGGGTCATCAAAATATTTCTAGTTCTAAAACGAGTTTCTAAAACGATTTCTAAAACGAATAGTTCTGTTCTAAAACGAATAGTTCTAGTTCTAAAACGAATCAGTTCTAGTTCTAAAACGAATAATGACGAAACTTGAAAGTGAAACCACAGTCTTTTATTTGAATTGAGGAAGGGAAAAGACATGAACCTAAATGAAAATTCAAAAGTTTCAACAAAAATAATCCAATATTCACGAATCGACCATTCACATTCGATCTATGCTTGGACCAAATTAGTTACTCCTCAGAAAAAAAATGAAAGATCTTGCTGATAAGACAATCACCATAAGGAATCAAATAGAAGGAATCACAAAAGCAAGAAGAAAATAGTTCCAGCCTATCCATGATAAAAGACCGGAATTACAAAAACTATTTGGCAGATACTTCAAAGAAAAAATACCCGTTAATACCAAATCACATATTTTATGAAAATCTTTCATTGTAAAAAAATACCCTAATATCTTGCAATGTCTGGTTTACCATTTCTAAGTTAATTCACAACCTTTTACGAAAACAATATCCAATGAATCCATTACACGATGAAAGAATCAAGAAGGCATTGATGAAAACAGATCAAGATACATGAACTTTATTCGGACTATAAAAAAAAAAAAAGGAAAAGTCCTTTTCCTAATCCTGAATATTGAAATGATTTAACACTTATCACACTTATCTTCCTTGTCCAAGCATCTGTATTTTACAAATTGTCACAAACCCAAGTATTTACAACCATCACCTGAATCCTGTACTTCAATATCCGATCACGGGACCATATCCTTTTTTAATAAAGACAAGAAAAGTATTATGTATGACACATGATATTTTGATTCCAAATCAAGGCATAAAGAAAATTAATAAGTCTGGAAGAATAATGGAAAAAAACTGGTTCAAGGGTCATTATCATATAATTTTTCTCGAGCAAATGGTCTCTGTTAGTACCCGCGAAAAAATGGCGACGAGAGTCAATCAACGTGGTACTATTCAAAATAAAGAATCAATTGAAATTGTATGTCATATAAAAAAAAAAAAAAGGAAAAAAAGACCGATTAATCATTACCATGAATGAAAATTTTATCATGGGATTTATCGGACGATTCGAAAAGAAAATTAAAAAAACACTACAGAATGATCTTTTAGCACATGAATTTAATTATGTGGATAGTAAGGACTCATACACCTGAAACCCGACATCGTTTTATGTTTGCTAATATGACTTTGATGGTTACCTAAAAAAGGCTATTTTATTGATACCCATAAAAATCTGGATAAAAATATTTGGATTATAGATTCTTCATTTTGCCGTAGAACCCTATTGAATATTGATAACATAGTGATATTTAGAACAATATTGATATTGAGAACAATATGATATTGAGGACTGGACCGATATGTATAATCGGTCCCGAAATTTATAGAAAATCCTAGACTAGACTCCATCAAAAAAAATTTTTTGATTGGATGGAAAGAATCGAAATTATTCTACCATATCAATCGAGAACCTTGTTCTTCCCAGAATTTGGTTACCTTTGATGCATATAAGATTAAACCGTGGATCATCCACGCAATTACTTTCGTTCTAATATTTATATAAAAATGATATTAGTCCAAATCACAAGGAAAATGATCGTAGTCAAATCAAAATGAAAAAAATATAGTCAAATCAAAATCAAAAAAATATTAGTCAAAATCAAAATCAAAAAAATATTAGTCCAAATCAAAATCAACAAATATGACAAATCAAAATATTATCAAAATCAAAATCAAAAAAATATTAGTCAAATCAAAAATTTATCAAAATCACAATCAAAAAAATATTAGTCACAATCACAAATATAGTCAAAATCAAAATCAAAAAAATATTATCAATCAAAAAAATATTAGTCCAAAATCACAATGAAAAAATATTAGTCAAAATGCAAAATGAAAAAAAATATTATCAAAATCAACAACTGCAAGATTCCGTTAAATGAATTTCAAATATTTCCAACCAGAAAAAAGAGGGTCCAATCAATTCTTGTATCAATCCACAAAACAAACCAAAAGGAAAATCCTGACGAGTATTGCACGGATCAAACATTAAAAAGGTAAAAAAAAAAAAATCCAAGAAAAATAAGAAGGATACCTAGATTTGTTCCTGAAAAAATTTTTTTATTTTTTCATTAATGGTATGACCCCTTGAATCAAAAAATTTTTAATAATGTTTCGGATATATTGTCTCCTACTAGATTGATAAATCCAAGGAAATTACTATATCCGTCGTGATTCACAGAGGAAATCATCTGGATGTAATGCTGATTCCTAAAGATAAAGCTCTTACAGAATAATACATGGAATATTAATTATCGAACCAATTTCGTCTAGCGTTAAGAAGGTATGGGAAAATTCATTATAATCAACCATAAGTATTTCATTGGCCTATAAGATAAACCCAAATTACTAGAAAATACATAACGAAAAGATATGTTGTAAAAGAATGTTAAAATCCCCTGGACGACATGGCAATATATTTAGTGAATGGGATCAAGATCATTAATCAATTTCTCATACATTTCTTTGTTCCTGCAAAGATTTCGATCTCCTAGACTCGTGAGAATTGAGAATTCTAATTTGTTTCAACTCCTCAATCGGGATAGTGGGAATCGAATCCCAGTATTGTTGCAACGCAAAACAACATAAGACACCTGAACAATGTTTAATGAGGACCAACGTCTTAATACGGATTTTAAAAGAAATCATTAACCTGCAAATTGTTTCATTTTGGCCCAATTACCGGATTAAGAGATTTGCTTGTATGAGCGCTATTGGTTTGATACCAATAATGGTATCGTTTCAGTATGTCAGGAAACGTATGTATCCACGATTCAGAATTATTTAAATAGTGAAATATTTCCTAATATCACATGCCGTTTTTCAGTAAATAACAACCGAAGATTAAGCATATGGTGTGTTACGTTCTGGTACATATCGTATTTACTTGTGTATCCATTCAATGAAAGCTAGAAAGAAATCTACAGAATCTTTTTTAGGTGCAAAGAAATCATTCCTCTTTCGTAAATGCCAGAATATTATCCTTTCTAAATATATTTTTAATCCTTTTCTTTTCTATCTAATCAAATGGAAAATTGATTTAGATAGAACGGCTAAATCTAAATGTTTGCGTGTCTAATCAAAACATTGACATAAATATAATAATTAATTATTTTATTTTTTCCTGCTCGTAAATCCATATGGCATGGTCAAAGAAAGAAAAGAAAAGATAAAAACGTTTTTAGGTCAAAATTCATTCATTTTCACTTCGTCCACAAGAAGAAAAGAAGAAAACAGGGGTTCTGTTGAAATTTCAGTATTAGTTTCCCAATAAGATACAAGACTTACCTTCACATTTGGAATGGCACAAAAATATTTTTTTATCACAAGAGGTCGACAAAAATTCTGAGAAAACGTCACGCTGCTGGCTTATTTGTCAAAGAAAAATAGAGCGTCGTTCTAAGAAATTAATTGGACCATTGGATATTCGGGACGCCAAAAAATCGTTAATTAATCGTTGAATTAGTATATTAGTTTTAGATTTTTTATTGTGATGAACCTGCCTACTTTTTTGCGAGGACTTCAATGAAATAATGATTAAGGAAGAAAAGATATGACGGTACCGGCTACAAAAAAGATTTCATGATAGTTAATATGGGTCCTCACCACCCATCAATGCATGGTGTTCTTCGACGGATCGTTACTCTCTCGAGGTGACGAGTTATTGACTGTGAACCCTATGCGGCTATTTACACAGAGGGATGGAAAATAGCGAAAACCGAACAATTCAGTACAATTATCTGCCTTAGTAACACGATTTGGGATTATTTAGCTACTATGGCAACAACAGAGCACTAACGGTAAATGCACCACAAACGGGAAAAATTTTCAGTACCCTAACAGTGCTAGCTATATCATATTACTTATGCTGGAGCTGAGCTTATACTTCTCATTGTTACTGGCTTGGGCTTTTAGGGCGATATTCCGCGCGCAGACATCCCTTTTTCTCTATTTTCAGAGAGAGAGAATTGGATATAAGGATTTATTCGAAAGCACCGCCACAGGTAATGCGACTATGCATAATTATTTCGCATCGGAGGAGTAGCCCGATCTACCTATGCTGGATAGATAAATTTTTGGATTTTGCGATTATTTTTGTTAACAGGAATTGTTGAATTCAAAAACTCATTACTCGAATCCATTTTTTTGGAGCGAGTCGAAGGAGTGGGCATTATTGGATGTATAGGAAGCACTAATTGGGTTTAGCAAGGACCGATTTTACGAGCTTCTGGAACACCAATGGGATCTTCGTAAAATTGATAATTAGAGTGTTACAATTAAATTCTATTGTGAAGTCCAAATGGCAAAAAGAAGGATATTCGTTAGCTCGTTATTAGTACGAATCGTGAAATGAGAACTCTATAAAATAATTCAACAGCCTCTATAAGACTTCCTGGAGGACCTTATGAGAAGTTTAGAAGTCCGAACGCTTTGTAGAGCACAAAATTCCGAATGGATGATTTTGCATATATTTATTAGTAAAAACCTTCACCAATGTTTTGACCATTTGTCGACACCAGAACTTTAACGTATAGAGAACCCCAAAAGGGGAATTAGGAATTTAATTGATAGGAGATATAGTGTTTTCCCTTGAGATGGAAAAATTCGTCCACTCCGGCTGCATACATTTGCAAATTCTTCCTCATCTAGTTAAAAGAATGACTTGGCTTGATATCATACGTCTACTTGTATATATATATCTTATGGTATAGGTTGATCGTTGAAATGTATTGATACGACAGAAGTACAATCTCATCAAGTCTTTTTCTATATCGGAATCCTTAAAAGAATCTATGGACTCATATGATCGTTGTACCCATTTTGACCCTTTTTTTTTATATTGGGAATTACAATAGGGGTACTAGTAATTGTGTGGATTATAAAGAGAATATCTGCAGCGATACAACCCCGTATTGGGCCTGAATATGCCGCCCCTTGGGACTTCTTCAAGCTTCAGCATATGGAACTAAACTACTTTAAGAAGACCTCATCCCATCTAGGAGATGTTCGTTGTTTAGTAGTGGACCGTCTATAGTGGTCATATCATTCTACTAATTTATTTAGTATTCCTTTTGGGTATCGCCTCATTTTAAGCGATCTCAGTATAGGTGTTTTTTTATGGGTCCCATTTCAGTCTTGCTCCTTTGGGCTTCTCATGTCAGATACGATCGAATAATAATATTTCCTTTCCAGTGGTCTTCGAGCGGCTGCTCATCTATTAGTTATAAATACCATTAACTCTATGTTGTGTTATCATCTCTCTCCGTGTGATTCCGTTGAACATGACTTTTATACTTCTTTTCCTAGAAGTAAGGCAGAAGTTTAATGTATGTAATTTGAATAGGTTTTTATTTTTTAGTCATCAGTCGGGTCAATGAGTTTAAACCAGATAGTTATTGAGTGAAACAAAACAGACTTAGAATTTGCAGTAAGAAGGACAATCTCAGTCATATGTACAAGAATAAAGTGAAGTAAACATAAGCAGTGTAAACTGGTTACCACGCCCAAGCTTAAATTCTTTCAATTAGTCATCATATCTTGAGCGGGTGTAAAGATCAACTGTTGGAGTTTTCATTACTGTCTTTATTTTATACCAGCCGTAATATCAATTCAAAATCATGGACGTTTCGGAACACCAAAGTGCACCAAGAATTAGTAATAGAGATAATGTAAGGTTAAACAAAGAGATATTTCTACTAAAAAAAAACAAAATTATAAAAAAATACAAATGATACCGAATCAAAAGAGGGACTTTAAGTTGTAGAAATGATCCGCCGTAACTTCCCTCCGATTCCGATCTAGAAGTAAATCTCCTATCACTGATTAAATAAATGACTATCCAGAACGAATTAGCCTTATTCTTTTTTTTTATTTTTTCAAGTACCCTCTTCTGAGATCGAAGAACGAACCAAAGAATGGAATTTATAATCGCATGTAATATCGAATGATAAAAAAAGATATTTTATTATTTATTCTTTTTTCCCATCATATGTGGAATTTTAATCACAATAATGGACCAATTCTATCGTAAGTCTTTAGATTTATTGCTATACGGTTATTTTTTGAAGGGCGAGTTTACCGGGAACAAGAACAATACATTTTTATTATCATAAGGATGAGATTAATTCCGAGCACTTTTTTTTATTCTACAAACGAATTCCATTGGTTTAATTTTGGACCTCCTGATATATCTTTATTCAGTTACCCCAAAAGAAGGGGTGATAATATCGAACCGGGTCCTTACATTATTTGTGGCCATAGAGAGCCGTAGGACGCTGAGGTCTCATGTAGGTTTTGGAATAGCGATGGAACAGTAATTTCTTATCGACTATAATTTTCTAACAGTTCAAGTACAGTGTGATATAGTTGAAGCACAGTCCAAATATGGCCCTTTGGGGGTGAATCTATGTCGTCAGCCCATAGGATTTTATCGTTTTTCATAATTTTTTCTTCTCTAGCTGAATGTGAGAGATTGCCCGTTGAATTTACGCAAAGCGCGAGGATGAATTAGTAGTCAGGGTATCAACCGAATATTCATGTATCAATTTGGTTTAATTTTATCTTGCTTCTTACCTAACTATTAGCTTCTTCGTTATCGTAACGGTTCTTTACTTAGGTGGGTGGAATTTATCTATTCCGTACATATCCATTCCTGATCTTTTCGTAATAAAAAAATAGCTTGGGTCTTGGAATGACAATTGGTTACCTTTATTACTATTAGTTAAAGCTTATTTGTTTCTGTTCATTTCTATCACAACACGATGGACTTTACTAGGATGATAATGGACCATCTATTAAATCTTGGGGAAATTTCTTTTACCTATTTCTTTGGGTAACTATTATTGACAACCTCTTCCAACTTGTTTCACTATAAATACAGAATAACGATAACGATATTCTAGATTCTAACCTCTTCAACAAGAGAAGAACATCAATTTATTTATGGATATCTACAATATGTGTCCCATGGTACCTGGGTTTCATAATTTGGTCAACAAACAATACGAGCTGCAAGGTATATTGGTCAAAGTTTCATAATTAACCTATCCCACCCAAAACCGTTTACCCGGAAACTATTCAATATCCTTATAAGAAAATCATTACATCAAGCGTTTTCGTGGTCGAATCACTGTGGGGGGGGGAAAAAGGTGGATAAATGGATCATTCAACGATCTGAATCAGATGGATTTCTTTCTTTCTTAGATAGAATAGAGAGAAGAAAAAAAGTAAATTCCATTGCGGAGCCGTATGCAACGCACAGAGAGCCTGTACGGTTGTTCAATTTCTTCTTGTTATTTTTTTTATCCCTTACATTAGCCCAATCATGCGAGATAGAGGAACCGTTCATGAGTTAATACAAGATCAATAATAATTAGGGTCATGATTCATCAACCTGCTAGTTCTTTTTATGAATCACGAACAGGGGAATTTGTCCTGGCAAATGGAAGAACTACTGAAACTTCGTGAAACCCTCACAAAGGTTTATGTACAAAGA
>PYDT01000676.1:0-20992 GCA_004837865.1 Musa balbisiana
GGAGGATTTAATTTCAATCACATATTTTTTGGGCTCCTAGACTATGGCGCCTTGTGGCAAACTATGTGATTGTATTGAAAGCCCACTTTTCTCCTTATCGGGCTCAGGGGCACGACTCCTTTTATCATGAAGGGGATGAAGCTCAAGATAATGATCGATTCTTGCAGAGTGAAACCCATCCAGTACCAACACAGATAGATCTCGCAAGAACAATGCTGTTTTTCGAGTAAGCCAATTCATTTGGGACCCTGCGGATCCATTCTTTTTTTCCTATTCCAGATCAGGCCCTTGTCTCTGTGTTTTCACGTCTAGAATTCTTTGCAGATGAAGAGATGTCAAGGTGCGTATTACTTCCCAAACACAACCTTCTACTCTAGGTTATAAGGCTGGTTGCATCCAATAATCCGCAAGAAAGGTACTACTTCGAATTGTTGATTCATCGCCAGAGATGCTTAAAGCAATAGTCCATTATCTAATGATCTTTCCTTTCTAATGACTCTAATCCGAGCGTTATCAGTGAGTTATCAAATCGTTCCTATCTAACGGAACGCCTAATTGGATCAATACCAAAGACAATGTTGAGAAAGTGATGGCCTTTTCTCGGATGCAATGACTTTGGATTCTATGTAACAGGAGAAGATTTCCCCTTCCTTAGCCCGTTAAAGATATGTGGCCATGAAAAAGGATTAAGTGAACAGGATTGGCCGTGTAGAGATCTTGGAAACATTTTTGTATTCATATTTTGGACCTTAGCTCCATGGAACAATATGCCGACTGCTGAAAACATGGAAAATTGAAATCTTAGATCAAACACTATTATGGTATATATGACGGCCTAGACAATAATCTGAACGGCGAACAACCAGAGTCTATTACTCCCTACATCAAACCATTCCATTAATGAAACCATGTAAATCCTCGGAAAATTAAAGAATACGCATGTCCGTGAAATGCTTGTTTCTATCTCTGCTCCAATAACGAATCATTGGTTTTAACTGAAGAACTAAAGAAAATAGATAGACCTTTCTCTTCGTCTCATTCGATGGATCTTCTCACTTGGAAGATCCCCATATTGATCATACATATTCCGGTTGACCGATCCTAATTCTATTTTATGTTCCTAAGCAAAGATATCCACGGAGGCCGTTTTCGTCTATTAAGATATTCACGACCAAGAGGTCCTGATTCTCGTTCGATAGGGCCCTGAAAGGAGAAGGAAGCCGGAATGCAACAGACGATCGGTCTCCACCCGTCTGTCTATTCTCTAATTCATCACACCCGAACCCGATCCATTTTTGTACGTCCCAGTCAAGTTCACTGAATGGTTAAGTTTCGCCAATCCCTAAAACGGACCTATATAGTACTTTATCGCTGGGTTATGGGTATGGGTTATTTTCCAGAGGTTTTTATCATCTACCCTTGTGTGATTCCTCTTGAATCATATACTCGGGGGTGGGTGCTGGCGGGAGGACGATTTCCAAACGGACTCCTCATTCATTAGATAGAGAAGATCGCCACGATTTCGTGATCCCCGCCGCAACCTAATCCAATTCCCCAGCTCGACCGGATCGTGGGATTTCCGGAATACTCGTACACATAAGATACGCGTTATCTCATTTGATTAGATCCGAAATCTGTTATTGAATTGCTCAAGTCAATGAGCATTCTCAATATTATGCCTTGCAGAGGACCTCGAAACCTCCCTCTTTAGCACGAGATTTTGATCGCGCGTTCTACCATTTCAATTTCACCATCAAGGCTCTTGAAAGCGATGCCGTATTCCATGAATAGATATCTATCCTAGGTGATATCTGGAATATATGGACAAAGGGGGAGTGTTGGAGTATTTCTATCGATCGGTCATGTCATTAGCCCGGGTCAGACAATCAAATTTGCTTCGATTTGAATTATCCGGAGGATCCCTTATATATACAAAAGATGTACAATAACCTATTTCTCGTTCATCGATAGCCAAAAAAGAAGTGAATAATGTTACCCAAATACCGATAGATATGTCAAAGCAGGTCCGATTACGCCTATTCCTAATCCTAAATAGAATGTAACGACGTAGCGATCCATATGTTAAACATAGTACTATTTACATACGCTCGAATGACCCATCCTCATATAAGATGGTACGATAACCCTATTCCGGTCTGGTCCGTATGGAATGACGTATAATCATGATCGAGTCGATTCCATGATTATAGTTCATAACCCCAGCCCATTCCCATTTTGGTTGGGCGGAACAGATCTACTAATTCTTTTTATTCCATTAGTAGATGGATCTTCGAACTAAGAAATAACCTAGAAGCGAAAGAGGGATCCTGAGCATTGCAAGATTGGGTTTCATTGAATATTCCTGGTATCGTGAATGCTATCACACATACAGTCCTGACCTCAATTCGATGGAATTGTTGATCTTAACGTAGATCTTCTATAATTTCGCACGTAGGGTTTATTTCTTGTATTTTCGGGTGGTCCAGTCATTACTAACTTGTTATTTTTAGATAATATTAGATAGAAACAACGCTCGTAAGGAGTCCTATTGAAACCAGAAATCTAGGCCTGCCTGCCATCCACACCAGAATAGATGAGTTTTCCAAAACCTTCTAGTGTAGTAAGACCCCTAGTACTAAGAGACCATAGTCTGAAGAAGAGCCCAAAAAGATCTTTCGTTGTATAATCCGGCATCATCTCGAATGTTAATCAGTTTCCTGGTAGCGGAGCTCACAATACTACAATGCAGCAAAGTTCCTAGATTCATGGAGCTATAAACCTATAAGTTATCATGCTTGCATCTCCATCCTTTGAGTTCCACAATTATTCCAATAATACATATCCGATTTACCGATGGACGAATATGCAAGCATACGTTTCATGCTTTTTTGGTACTACATGAGATTCCCCATTCATGCTAAGATAGCTATTCTTTCCAGGAGAAGATGCCATTCGTTTGATTGCTAAATAAAAAGTAAGATTCGAAAATTACGCGTGGCTGACGCTGAAACATCTACTTTCGAAGTAACAGAAAGAACAGCAACGACTGAGTGGGAGAGTCAGAGTCGAAAGAGGATCCTCACTTCTTTCGCTCATTCAAACCGTGCTGAGGACTTTCATCTCGCACGGCTCCTAAGTGATAAAAGAAAGAAGACTCATCTTCTTTCCTTTTTGATTACCTTCCTCGCGTATTTCTAAGACCGAATCCATTCGATTTCTAAAAATTATTACTAATCCTTAACTTTTCGAGGATCCTTCATCAGTGGTTGTGAATGACTGACTGTTTCATCCTTTTCGATCCTTGGTTCCGTAGGAGCCAGTCAGAAAGATTGAGAATCGAACCATCTGATTTGATTCTTTCTCAATAGCCATGAGATGATCAATCTAGGGTGATCCTTTTGTCAACGGATGCCTCCTATTACCCTCGTATCTCTGAAGGAGAGAACCACTATGTAGCATCTACATCGATATGCAACCTTGGATACGGCTTAGTCGGGGGGGGGGGGGGGGGGGGGGGATCCTTTGTAGGACTACCCGTACTAACAACTTGCAAAATGATCTGTTTATCATAACGAATTCGTTGTTCCTGACCCTGCTTCACTTTCATGTTATTTGAACAAAAAGATCACAATAAACTTTGGTAAAAGTTATGTCTTGTCCGAGTGGGATAGCATTTCTCTTCTGCCTGTCTAGGAGTTTTTGAAAATTCCAAACATCTCGGATTAGGATATAGAGGTATGAATTTGTCGAACGAACCTCACTCCTTCGTATCCTCAGGAAGTCCAGTGATAACACGGATTCCTATTGCTCAATGATTCTTCCATTATCGAGAACAATTGGCTGAATCCCTGAAACCATTTCATAGAAGTTCATTGATATCTTCTTTTTTATAACGCAAATCGACTTCGATTCTTGAATGATCCAAATCACTTCTGGTGCTCTAGTGTACCAAAAATTCCCTTTTCTTGGGAAAAGACCGTATCAAATAATTATGATCTTACATATGACCAATTCCTCACTCCTTGTTCATTCGCAACAAAATATTTTTCTTCTGTGCGCGGCTAAAAAAAAACAGATATTTTTTTGGAGAGAAGACTATTTCACCATCGAGTCCACAGGTATCCTACCAATTCTGACCTACGATTTGATCCACAAGTGGGTGACAAACCGTATAACTTGTACCATCTTTCCCGTTTTCCAATTCCGATCCACCAGTCGTTCGTAGAGCTATGTACTCGATCGAATCCATTTCTGCAACACCTCTAACAGAGAAACAAAAGTCCAATTTTGGAAGAACTTATTGTCAGCCTCTTGTCAGATATGTCTCTCTGATCAGTAAGGGAAGAACTTGCATCGTATCTCATTTCACTTCAAACATGGGTTTGATTCACCTCCATGTTTCGAGATTTTTACCATCCGAAGAGGAAAAAAAACGGAGTCTTTCTCTAAAGACTGCGTTAGAAGGCAGATGTATCGACCTTTACAACTGAGATAGTGCTTTTTTCAAATCTCTCAAATGGAATCTGTTCCAAACCAAAATGGATCCGTTCCAAACATATATGCCATTGTCCTTACTCGACAGAGTGCAAAATCTCATAACTTTGCACCCTTTTAGATACTTTTTCAGACATTGTCGATAACTAAGTAGCCGTCCAATTTGTATCCATTTTCAAATTGTATCCCATTTTTCATGATATTATGCAGTATTCCAGATATAGCATGGGCCAATTCCTCAAAGATTCTTCCCACAATGCACTCCTGATAAGTGAGATTTTCGGAGGGAGTGTTTCGAAGCTTCTTCTTCCGAAGAATTATTCATCGAAATAGGATCACCCGTTCCATGATAATGGACACATCTGAGATTCAACAAACTCGGAGTTGAGTTCCTCTATTCAATCTTTTTCCTTCCTTCTTGTTGCTGGATCTCTCGTTCGTATACAGCTTTCTTCTTTGTTTCCCAAGCCTCTAGTGCGTTCACGAACAGAGTCGAAAATATCCAAATCTTTGGATGATTCCATCAACTGATTGCGTTGTCGAAAACTTTGGCTGTGTACCTACATCTGAACTGCTTCTGTCTGGTTAAGAATCTTTCTAGTTTGTTCTGAAACAATTAGGAGATTCTCTGGAGAAACGGGGGGTTTTGCTTTTGCTTTTGGTGGCAACATGCTATTGTCGCTTGTGGGTCAAATCAATACGTTTCTAGAAGAAATATTTGAATATCATCTCATCGGGACTCATAATTATCATATCAATCCATCAATCTCATAAGTAATCATACCAAATCCCATCAATCGAATCACTTTTTCGATAATACAGACATCTACGTCGTACAGTAAAGAGATCTATTCATTGTAGAAAAAGAAAAAAGGTGAACGGTGAGTGTATTGATGAAAAATGAAATACTGGGTCGCGAACGCGTGATTCGAATTGATGATGACGAAAGAGAATTCTGGTTCAGTTCTCCACCTTACGACAGAAAAAAGGTTGATCAAATTCTTTGAGTCTGACTCATAGTGATCATTTATCAAAGAAGGACTCTGGTGTAATCAATGATTAACAACCGGGATCAATTTACTTCGATACGTAGTTGACCAATTCTATCATGAATTAGGATTTCAATGGATCCTGTTGGCAGAAAGACTGATTTCCCTTGCTCATTTCAGACAATTACTGATTCACAAACCATCGTGTGGGCTAATAGTGTTTCATTCCCATCTCATGACACCCTTTTTCGCTCCGCTTAGCCCTATCCCCTTCCTAGGAGTATTTTAGTGATAGGTTTCTATAGGACTGGACGAATCCTCTTTGTCAATACCTATCGACAACCCCTATGTTCCTTTCATTACGGTATTCCCGAACAAGTTCCCGGATGACAATCCTAAGATGATTTTCTGATGATATCGATTTTGATGATAGTGGATAGTGACGATATCGATCCTTGATGATAGATACGATAATCGATATTGATGATAGTGACGTTGATGATGACCTGATACGGAGCTGCCTAACTCATGTATCATTAGCCGAAAATAGACCATGTGATTCACCTTCAATTTCGAATTAGCAAAAGCAATGTCCTCCTTGCAATATGGATTCCAAACATTCATGATCTGTATATGACTTAGTCGATACTATCATCCATGTCTATTAAGAGGACTATCTCTCCAGAATTGTGAAAGATTTTCCACTAGAAATATTCTGTTATTGCTCGACTCATATTCCCCAAAAAGTGGATTCCGCTTCTATAGCTCGAATAAATTAAATACATGCATTAAGATACGAAGGCTTCTTATTCCCGCCAACAACGAAGCACTTTTCAATTCTTTCATATACTATGGGAATTTCACTTGGAAAAGAAACTGTTCCATACTACTGATTGGGGTCCCTAACCTGGGGTTTTCCAAATGTACGAGATCTTGTAGCACTTATCAATGAGGCCCTATCACTTAGTATTACACAAGAAGAAATCAATTATATAACTAAATACAATAGTTAGCTCTTCATAGACAAACTTGGATTTGCTATCCCAGGTAAGCTCGGTTCAGGATCATGGGATCCTTTTCTATCATATAGGAAGGGCTGTTTGCACAAAATGTACTTCTAAGTAATCGCCCCAAGATCCTTATCTATCTATATGAAGAAGAGATCAGAAGGGGATGCTTATTTGTTCAAATGTACTTTCGAACTTGGAACGAGCATTAAAAATTCACGATACTTCTTTATCTGTTTGATTGTTCTGCCGGATCGGTCGCTCAAGGATCTTTGGTTCTTTTCACCCTGACCTGATGAAACTAATCTGATCACTTCTTATGATTCGTTGAGAATGATTCTGAATCAGTTCATGGCCTAGTTAGAAGTAGAGGCGCTCTGTGGTACCCCACGGCAGAAACAGATTGCAGTCAGATTTGATAAATAATCGAGTGCATCGCTATTCTTCTTTCCGACACGTTAGATATGATGCAAAACAGATCTTGTTCTATATGTTGATCCGAGCCTCTTCTCTATGAAAAAATACGAATCGAGTTTGAAGAGAGAAGAGGTCGTCGACCCTGCAACAGTACGGAGGATTTATTCAATCAATAGTTTGGGCTCCTAGCATCATGGCGCCCTTGTGGCACCTATGTGATTGTATGAAAAGCCCACTTTTCTCTATCGGCTCGGGGCAATCTGACCTTTTAATCATGAGATGATGAGCTTCAAGAGAAAATGATTCGGGAGTTCTTGCAGAGTGCAACCTGCGTACCCAGACCGATATAGAAGCAGCCTAGCCATCTCCAAAGAAAAAGGCTTTTTTTTTTTCCGAGTAAGCCAATTCATTGGGACCCTGCGGATCCATTCTTTTTCCTATTCACAGATCATCCCTTTTCCTGTGTTTCACGTCGAGATTCTTTGCAGAGGAAGAGATGTCAAAGGTGCTTATTCCTTCCCTTCCCAACAAACTTCGAGCATCAATGGATAATGCTGGTTCTCAAGAATACTCCAAGAAAGGTACTTCACTTGTTGATTCTCGCCAGAGATGGATTCGAACTAGTCCCCATTATCTAATGGATCTTTCCTTTCAATACCTTCCGAGATATCAGTATTTCTCAAATCTGTTCCTATCTAACGGAACGCTATTGGATCAAATAACAAAGACCTGTTGAGAAGGATTGCTTTCTCGGATGATAAAACTTTGATTCTGTAACAGGAGAAGATTCCCATTTTTCCTTAGCCGTAAGATATGTTGTCCATGACAAGGGCCAGAAGTGAACAGGATTGGCCTGGTGGTAGAGTCTTTAAAACCTTTTTTCTTCCCTATTTTGGACCCTTAGCTCCATGGAACATTGCTACTGCTGAAACATGGAAGAATTGAAATCTTATACAAACCTATGTAATGGATGATATGAACTTGCCTAACAGATTCGGAACGGCGACAACCAGAGTCTATTACTCCACTACCTCCAACCAATTCCATTAATGAAACCATGTAAAGCCCGAAATAAAACTATACGCATGTCCCGATGAAATGCCTTGTTGCTAGCTCCAATAACGAATCATTGGTTTGAACGCATAACTAAAGAAATAGATAGACCTTTCCTCTTTCGTCTCAGGTCGATGATCTTCTCAATTGGAAGATCCCCATAGGGATATAAACATATTCCTGTTGACCGAGCCCCTAATTCTAATTGTTTTGTTCCGAAGCAAGATATCCCGGAGGCCGTTCGTCCCTATTCAGATATTCACGACCAGAGTACTGGCTTCTCTTTCGGTAGGCCCTGAAGAGAAGGAAGGCCGTAAGCCAACAGACTTCTGTCTCCACAGACTTCTGTCTATTCTCTAATTACCCGACCGATCCATTTTTGGGAACGCCCGTGCCAAAGTCACTGAAATGGTAAGTCCCAAGCCCTAAAACGGACTATATAAGGTACTTTAGCTGCTGGGTTATGGTTACTGGTGGTATTTTACAGCGGTTTTTATCCATCTACCCTTGTGTGATTCCTCTTGAATCATATACTCGGGGTGGTTGCGGGGGCGGACGATTTCCAAACGACTCCCTCATTCATTAGATAGATAAGTCGCCAAGATTTCGTATCCCCTGCCGACCTATTCCACTTCCACCAGCTCGGACTCGGATCGTGGGATTCCGGAAAATACTTCGTATCAACCGTACGATAACGGTTAGTCATATTGATTAGATCCAAATCTGTTATTGAATTGCTCATTCAATGATCATTCTCATATTAATCTTGAAGAGGACTCGAACCGCCACGCCTTAGCACGAGATTTGAGTCTCGGCGTGTCTACCATTCACCAGCAAGGCATCTTGAAAGTGAATGTATTCCATGCATATGCTTCTATCTATGTGATATATGGAATAACATATGACAAAGGTGAGTGTGGGATATTTCTATCGAATCGCGGTCATGTCCATATAGGCCCGGGTCAGACATCAAATTGCTTCGATTTGATTATCCGGATAACCTTAATATATATCAACAAGATTACAACAAACCTATTTCTCGATTCAATAGCAGCCCCAAAAAGACGGACTATTGTACCCAAATACCGATAGATATGTCAAAAGCATGTCCGATTACGCTTTCCTTCCCTAAGCCTAAATGCATTTAACGACGTAGCGATCCCTATTAAACATAGTACTATTTACATACGCTCAATGACCCATCCTCATAGATAAAAGTACATAACCCCATTCCGGTCTGGTCCGGTATGGATGAACTTATAATCGATGATCGAGTCGATTCCAGATTATAGTCATCACCCCAGCCCATTCCCTTTTGGGTTGGCGGAACGATCTACTATTCTTTTATTCCATTTAGTAGAGGGATCCTTGAACGAAGAAATGACCTAGAAGCTAAAAGAGGGTATCCGAGCAATTTGCAGAATTGGGTTCATTGATATTCTGTTATAGTAGATGCTCCTACACATACAGTCTAACATCATTCGATGGAATGTGTTGATTTAAAGGGATCTTCTATAATTCGCACGTAGGGGTTTTTCTTGATTTCGTCAGTCATTAATACTTGATTTATTTTTAGATATAGTAGTAGAAACAACCTCGTAGGAGTCCTATTACCAAGAAATATAGTGCCTGCCTCCTCCACAACCAGATAGATGAGTTTTCCGAAAAAACCTGCTAGTGGAGGAAGAACCTCCAGGGATAAGAGACCATAGGGGCTGCAGAGAAGCCAAAACAGGATCTTTCGTGTATCATCCCTGCATAACTCGAATGTTCACGTTCCGGTACGTAGCCAATAATACAATGCAGCAAAGTCCTAGCTTCAGAGATATAGAACAGCATATAAGTTATCATGCTTGCATATCCCATCATTTGAGTCTCCAACACAATTATTCCATAATTACATATCCGATTGACCGGGACGATATGCAAGCATACGTTTCATGCTTTTTTGAGTAATAGCCATGAGCTTCCCCAATATCATGCTCGATAGCTCGGATTTCCAGCAGAAGATGCCATGTTTCGTTTGATGAGAAATAAAAAGGAGTTTAATATCGAAAATTCCGTGGCTGAGCTTAAGCAGCGACTTTCGAAGTAACAGAAAGAAAGCAACACTTGTTTGGTAGCGTCATAGTCGAAAAGAGGATTCCTCACTTCTTTCTCTCATTCAAACCGTGCTGAGACTTCATCTCGGCACGGCTCCTAGTGATAAAGAAAGAAGAAACTCATCTTTCTTTCCTTTTTGTTACCTTCCTCGCGTATGTAGAAGACCGATCCCATTCGATTTTCTAAAAGGATACTATCCTTACTTTTCGAGGAACCTTCCTCACTTGTTTGTGATGACTGACTTACTTTTTCAATCTTTTCACTGGTTCCGTAGGAGCAAGTCAGAAAGATTGAGAAATAGAACCATCTGATTTGATTCGTTCTCATAGCCCTGAGATATCATCTTAGTGTGCATCCTTTTGTCAACGGATGCTCCTAGTACACATCGTAGTCCTCTGACGGAGAGAACCAACTATTAAGCATCTCAATCGATAATTCCAGCATTGTATACGTCATTAGTTCGATCCTTTGTAGAACTACCCGTAATACAACGTGCAAAATGGATCTGTTTAATCATCAAGAGATTCGTGTTCCTGACGCCTGCTTCACTTTAATTTGTTAATTTGAAACAAAAAGATCACAATAAACTTTTGGTAAAAGTTCTGTCTTGGTCCGATTGGGGATGATTTCTCTTCTCTTCTGCATGGCTATGGAGTTTTGAAAAAATCCAAACATCTCAGAGTAGATATAAGGTGGAATTGTCCGAACGAACCGCACTCCCTTCGTATACGTAGTAGGATCCCTTGGGAAAGGGGCTGGGGAAAGCTGTGAACCCAATCCTACAGTGAGGATAATAAGCGAATTGAAATTCCTGGGGATTATACATTTGTGTATTGCTAAGACCATCACTATTCTTGAAGCTCGATTCTCCCCCCATATGAACCATATAGCCAGGAACCATGAACCAATAGAAGAGCTTGCCCACCCATGAGTAAATATTTCAAGAGTAGCCTCATTAGGACCGTACATCTCTCCTTGTATATCCAGATAATAGGTAGGAAACATAAACTGAAACATTCTGAGCTACCCAGATAGTTAGTACATGTCGTTAGCACCACATAAAAAACATTCCTCCTAGAGTCGCTGTTTAATACGAATAACAGAACTCCTGTTATGCCTTTCTGTACATTCACTGTACTTACGGATGAGGATACATTAGTTGAACATAGTAACGTATAAGAATTGAAAGATTTCGTTTGAAATTGTTCGTTTTGGAAATTTCCCGAAAAGCTAATTAATGTTCTTCTCTCCATCCGGAACATCGGGCCGTTATGCTTATTATAAACTTGTTGAAGGATGAAATAGCACCCAGGTCTATCCTTTTTATCATAGGTGAATCGATCATCAGAAGAAGAATTAAGGCCAAATTTAGGATACATTCTGGGAAAATGAACTTCCATGGAGAGAAATCAATGCAACGCTTCAGCAATTCTCGTAGAATCGAGAATGAAGTTTTTCATTCTGTACCATGCCAGAATCATGAATTCGTAACTGCATCCAATCTCCTAAAAAGTCCCCAATTGTTTCGAACTTTCTATTTTTGGAATGGGATATTACGGCATCCCATGAATAGGATCAACCCTTATTCCATGATATTCCATAAATCCTCCTTTCTTAATTCTTAGCAGCCCCCGAGAGGGTTAGTTGATCTGATTAATGTTTCATCTTTCTTTTCTTTTGGTTTGTTTTCGAGAAAGATATCGTCCGTTCTTTTTCTATTGATTCTTTTCCCGATCGAGCTGTGTGATCCATGTGCTATATAGATCCTGTTTCTGGATTAACGAAATTGTGCAAAGCTCTATTTGCCTCTGCAATTCGATGAGTTCTTCTTTTTTTTTGCGTATGGCATCGCCCCTCCCTTTGGCAGCACTACTACTTCGGAACTTAATTTGAAAGGCCATATTTCGACCGGACGTTTCGGAGATGCCCCTAATACCCACGAATGGCAAGTGTTTTTCCTTGTGTATGGAAAAATCCTATTTCCAATAGGAAACTCTGAGGGGGGTCGATCCGCCTACAGTTCTTGCTTTTACTGCTATACTCGGATTTCTCCCGTATTTGCTTGCGTAAACAGATGTGGATTTGTTTCTTCTGTCTTTTGTTGAAATCTTTTTTTCATTGCTCGCTAGATAATTTGATAAGCCAATTATTTTTTCCGTGTTTCAGAAATACGTTAACCAACATGTTAACTAATCGTTACGATAAATTGGATCTAGTTTTGCAGTTTTTTCTTCTGCAGTACTCGACGTGCCTGGGCGTGAAGAGGTTCAGAATAGTTTTTCTTTTATAATGGCTAAAAACGAATTACTTATTTGGCTTTTTGCCCCCATATGTAGGGTTGATCTCGAAAGATATGAAAGATCTCTCCCCATCCAGCCGTACCTACGACTTTCATCGAATACGCTTTCCACAGATTCTATATGTTCTTCTGATATCGAGTATGGAATTCTGTTTTACTCACTTTAAATTGTATCCGTTTCCTCCTTTTCTTCTAGATTGAAATCCGTATTTTACCTATCCTACGGTCGGTCCTAGGTTCCGAATAGTGTAATGTAAAAGAAGTGCTTCGAATCATTGCTATTTGACTACGGACCTGTTTTCTAAAAAAGTCGAGGTATTTCGATTGTTTGTTGACACGGACAAAGTACGGAAACCTCTTAAATGTTTCAATATTGGACCTTGGACTATACTAGTTTCCGATCTAATCTCTTTAGAAGAAGATCTTTTTGTATCATGGTAGCCTGCTCCAGTCCCTTACGAAACTTTCGTTATTGGGTTAGCCATAACTTCACATGTTTTCTAGCGATTTCCCATGCATCACAAATGATACAAGTCTTGTAAATGAATCTACACGCACTAGAACCCTTTTCGACGATCCTTTACTCCGACAAGCACTAGGGTTCCTCGAACAATTGTGGATTTCTCACAGCACCGGGTAACTTCCTAACCCTTCCTACCTCTTACTAATACTACAGAATGTTCTTGTAATTATGGCCAATACAGGTATAAGCAGTGATTTCAAATCCGAGGTTAATGACTCGGCAACTTTACGTAAGGCAGAAGTTTGGTTTTTTGGGGGTGATAGTGGAAAGTTGACAGATAAGTCACCCTTACTGTCACTCTAAGAACCGTACATGAGATTTTCACCTCATAGTTAACGGCTCCTCGTTCATCTTTCGAAGTAATTGGCGCCTTTTTCTTCGTTTCGAGAATCTCCTCCTTATTCCCACTCCGTCCCGGAAGTAACGAAGACCAATCAGTCACGTTTTCTGTTCCCAATTGACACTTTCCATTTATGATCAAAAGGGATATTATTCTTTTTAACCAACATATGCGGATCAAATCGACGACTATAAATAAGCAAAAAAATCTTCTCGATCAAATCTCCCTTGCCCCTTATTTTTCGATAATCAGAAAGATCCCTTTTCAGTTTGAATTTGTTCATTTGGAATCTGTGCTCTTCTTCTCTACTTATTTTGAATCTCTACGTAGTTTTTTTTTTGCTTTTATTCTTTATTCATTTCGATTTTCTTTCCCTCTCTTTTCTTTTTATTCCCTTCCATCATTCCTTAGTTCCCAGGGGGTTTGTTGAGCCTGTAAATCTTCCCATTTTCTCATCGGCGGAAGTACGAAATAAATCAGATTATTTTTCGATCAAAAACCAAAAAAGTACTATTGAATCTTCGGTTTTTTCCTCTTCCTATCCTACCCCAGCGTTTGAATCAATAGAGAACCTTTTTCTTCTGTAGATCGATATTATTACATTCCCATTCCTTCCCGATACCTCCCACGAACTCCCGAATTGGTCCAAAATTGACGGGTTAGTGTTGGCTTTCCATGCGGTTATGCACTCGTCCAATAGGAATTCTTTTCTGAAAGATCTGGCTTTCGTGTTAGTGAGTCGTGTTCCGAATCCTTTCCAGACCCATGTTGTGTTGAGGGATATCCAATGATCCGATCCATTGCGTAACGCCCGCGGTAGCATGGAACCGGGAAAGTATACAGAAAGACAGTTTGTTTCTATTATAATTATATTAGTATTAGTTGTGATCGTTGATTATATTATATTAGTTAGTGATCCCGGTCGTTGGTCCTTTCTGCCTGTGAACTGTTTGGCACAGTCCTACATTTTGTCTCTGGGGACGAGGAAAAGGGGGCTCCAGCGGGAAGAGGGATTTACCGTAGAGAAGCAAGGAGGTCAACCTGCTTCAAATTCAACTGGATTCATTGCATGCAATGGAACGTTGGAACCCTCATGTCGATCCGAATGAATCATATCTTTCCACAGAGGTCAATCTTTTGCCTGCTGGGCAAGAGGATAGTAAGTTTACCAATTCTGTCTCGGTAGGACATGTATTTCTATTACTATGAAATTAATATTTCTATAACTATGAAATTAATATTTCTATAACTATGAAATTAATAAATGAAAGGAAGTATTAATGGTGGGGTTACCATTATCCTTTTTTTCCTTGTATGTATTCCTAAGAAAAGGAATTTTGTCCATTTTATTTTTCGAGGTCTCAAAAAAAGGGTGTGGAAACACATAGGAACTCTTGAATGGAATTGAAAGAAATGTAGCCCGTTTTCCTTCGGAAATGGTACTATTTTGGCGCAGACGAAGAAGGGTTATGCTCTACCACTGACTTGGTTCTGCTTCCCCTCTTTTTTTTAACAATACCGATTCGGGTTCTTCTCCTACCATATCGAAGAACTGCTGACAAAATCTTCTTCATGTAAAACCTGCTCTGCTCGATTTGATCGGGAATCGTACGGATGTTATGAAAACCTCGTGCTAGGCTCGAATCCCGTATTCAATCCTATTTCCGTAGGACATTGTGACAATTGGAATCCAATTTTTCCCATTATTTTACTATCCATACCCATTATTTTACTATCCATAATAGTGCGAAAAGAAGCCGCTCCAAGTTGTTCAGGAATAGTGGCGTTGAGTTTCTCGACCCTTTGCCTTAGGATTAGTTAGTTCTATTTCTCGATGGGACCGGAAAGGATCATAACTCAGCGGTAGAAGTGCTCACCATTGACGTGGGGGAAGTCCTCAGTTTCGATCCTGATATCCTTAAACCCATGTAAGTTTTCTATTTTGACTTGCTCCAAAGCCCGCCGGATCGAAGCGAAATGATAAGAGGCTTGTGCAGATTGACGTGATAGGGTAGGGATGACTATATTGCTGGGAGCGAACTCCATGCTAATATGAAGCGCATGGATACAGTTATGCCTTAGAATGAAATAGAATTCCGATCAGCTTGTCTACCGACAGGCAGCTTAAGTAATGCAACTATGAATCTCATGAGAGTTCCGATCCTGGCCTCAGGATGAATGGCGCCGGGGGCCCGGGCGCTTGGCGGCATGCTTAACACATCCTGGTTAGGACGGGAAGTAGGGTTTCCAGTGGCGGACGGGTGAGTACGCGTAAGAACCTGCCCTTGGGGAGGGAACACACTGGAAAGGTTGCAATACCCCGTAGGTGAGGAGCAAAAGAGGAATCCGCCCGAGGAGGGGCTTGCGTCTGATTAGCTATTGGGAGGTAATAGCTTCCCAATGGCGATGATCAGTAGCTGGTCGAGGGATGATTCAGCCACACTGGGACTGAGACACGGCCCAGACTCCTCGGGAGGCAGCAGTGGGAATTTTCCGCAATGGGCGAAATCCTGACGGAGCACTGCCGCGTTGAGGTAGAAGGCCCCCGGGTCGTGAACTTCTTTTCTCTAGAAGAAACATGCCGGTATCTGAGAATAAGCTCGCTACTCTGGCCAGCATCCGCGGTAAGACAGAGGGATGCCAGCGTTATCCGAATGATTGGGCGTAAAGCGTCTGTAGGTTGAAGCTTTTCAAGTCCGCCGTCAAATCCCAGGGCTCAACCCTGGACAGGCGGTGGAAACTACCAACTGGAGTACGGTAGGGGCAGATAGTGAATTTCCGGTGAGCGGTGGAATGCGTAGAGACTCGGAAAGAACCCAACGGCGAAAGCACTCTGCTGGGCCGACACTGACACTGAGATACGAAGCTAGGGGATGCAAATGGGATTAGATCCCCAGTATTCCTAGCCGTAAACGATAGAGACTAGGCGCTGTGCGTATCGACCCGTGCAGTGCTGTAGCTAACGCGTTAAGTATCCGCCTGGGGAGTACGTTCGCAAGAATGAAACTCAAAGGAATTGACGGGGCCCGCACAAGCGGTGGAGCGAATGTGTTATTGGCAACGAATAACCTTACCATGGTTGACCTGCCGGAATCTCTGAAAGAGAGGGGTGCCTTCGGAACGCGGACACAGGTGGTGCTGGCTGTCGTCAGCTCGTGCCGTAAGGTGTTGGGTTAATCCCGCAACGAGCGCAACCCTCGTGTTTTTGCCACATGGAGTTTGGAACCTGAACAGCCCGTCCGGTGCTAGCCGGAGAGTGGGATGACGTCAAGTCATCATGCCCCTTATGCCCTGGGCGACACCGTTGCTACATGTCCGTGAAAAAGGTCGCGATCCCGCGAGGCTGTGGCTTACCCCAAAACCCCGCCTCATGTTCGGTATTGCAGGCTGCAACTCCCTGCATAGAAGCCTGGAATCGCTAGTAAGCTGCCGGTTCAGCCATACGGCGGTGATCGTTCCCGGGCCTTGTACCACACGCCCTTCACCATCCTCATTTGGATCCTGGCCATTGCCCGAGTCGTTACCTTAACCGGCAAGGAGGGGGATGCCGAATTTGTCCGGGGCAGTGACTGGAGTGAAGTCGTACATGTAGGCCTGTACTGGAAGCGTGCCGGCCTATGACTTTCAAACCTCCTTTTCTCAGGTAGATCTATGCCTTTATATCTGGCTTGTTGGTATTTTGGTTTACACTTCCCTACCTGCTTCACACCCCACAAGACGCTATTCCTAGCGTCCTGCAGCAAGCTTGGCGATATGGACCCAGTCTCTTTGTTTGTCTCGGACGGTGAATAAGCGAACATGCTCATGGACTTATTACATCCCCTCAGGTCTGAACAAGCTTAGTTGATAGGGATCCCCTTTTACTTCCCCTGTCCCCCTCCTCGTTCTGCGACATGGACGTAAATAATGAAGATTGGATGGGTTTTTCTCGCTTTTTTGGCATGCAGGCCTCCCACTGAGCCCCACACTACGGGCTATTAGCTCGTGGTAAGCGCGACCCCTGATAATTGCGTCCGTTGGCCTGGGCTGTGTAGGGCTCTCAGCCACATGGATAAGTTTCAATGTTCTCCTCATGCCTGACCCGCAGATTTGGACTATCCAAAGGCACATTATCATGGCGTACTCCTCCTGTTTCGAAGCGGAGTTTGAACCAAACTTCTCCTCAGGAAGGAGAGAATGGGCGATTCAGGTGAAGATCCAATGTAGATCTAACGTTCTATCCTCTTGGGATCCGGCGGTCCGGGGGGGAAACCACCACGGCCTCCTCTCTCTCGAGAATCCCTACATCCCTTATCATGTATGGACACTATCTCCGAGCACAGGTTTTAGTGTCGGCCTCAATGGAAAAATGGAGCACCTAACAACGGGAAAGGGGAGCACCTAACCACGCATCTTCTTCACAGACCAAGAACTACGATTATCGCCCCTTTCATTCTGGGGTGCTACGGAATGGCTCGTACCCTTCGACGCCTTTTTTTCATGCTTTTTCCCGAGTCTGAGAAAGCAGCATCACTATGATTGCCCTAATCCCCTGCACCCGAAAGAAGAACGTGAATTCTTTTTCCTTTCCGCATGACCAAGTGATTGGATCTAGCCATAAGAAATATTCTTGGATAGAATAACTCCCTTCTTTTTCTTCTCCCACCCTCATCCTACAACGCCCCCCGATCAGTGCAATGGGATGTGTCTATTTTACTTCTTCTACTCGAATGGGAGCAGGTTCTGAAAAAGATGCTTAGAGTGTCTAGTGTTGGGCCGGGAGGTCTCTTAACGCCTCTTTTTTCTTCCCCTCGGAGTTATTTCACCACGGACTGTCATGGAAGGGCGAAGGGAACAAGCACACTGAAGAGCGCCGTACAACGAGGTTGTAATGCTGCGTTCGGGAGGATGAAATCGCTCTCCCGCAAAAGAATACTTCATTGATTCATCTCTCAATTGGTTTTGATCGTAGGTTCGTTATTTACTATCACGGCGCGTCTCTGGTTCAGTCCAGGATGGCCCGCTGCGCCAGGGAAAAGAATAAAGAAGATCTGACTCTTTCATGCATACTCCACTTGGCTCGGGGGTATATCTCATTGTGAGCTCCGCTCTTGCAATTGGGTCGTTGCGATTACGGGTTGGATGTCTCATGTCCGGGCGGTAATATAGTAAGCTTTTACCTGAACCGTGGGCTCACTTTTTCCTAAGTACTGGTGAGAGGACGAACATGCCACTGAAGACTCACTGAGACAAAGGATGGGCTGTCAAGCGTAGAGGATGTTAGGATGTGTCAGTTTGGTCAGATCTAGTATGGACGTATCAGGGACGATAGTTGGAGTCGGCGGCGCTCCTGGGTTCCCTACATCCTGGATCCCGGGGGAAGAGGAGCAAGTTGCCCTTGCGAATATCTTGATGCACTTCTCCCTTCACCACCCTTTTGATCGAATGTGGCAAAAGGCAGGAATCCTTGCACCGACCCCATCGTCTCCACCGGGCCGTAGGAACTAGAGATCACCCCAAGGACGCCTTCGCTCCAGGGTCACGGACCGACCTAGACCCTGTTCATAAGGAACGCATTAGCTCTCGCTCTCCGTTGGGCAGTAAGGGTCGGAGAAGGGCATCCCTCTTCTTAAAAACCACATTCTTAAGAACCACAGATCGGGCCGGAAAAGGGGATAGCTCTCCTGCCTGGTCTACCTGTAGCGATTCTCCGGAACCACAAGCTCCTAGAATGGGAATTCACTCAGCACCTTTTGAGATTTTGATAAGAGTTTCTCTTTGGAGAGCACAGTAACGACATGAAGTTGTAAGCTGTGTTCGGGGGGGATTATGTCTATCGTTTGCCTCTATGGTAGAATTAGTCGGGAGGCCTGAGAGGCGGTTGTTTACCCCCTGGGCGGATGGTCGCGTTCGAGTCCGCTTATCTCCCGCCCGTGAACTTAGCGGATACTATTGATAGCACCCATTCGAGCATTCGCTTTATGATGATCATTTCATTGCGGTGATAAGATCCGTCTATTTACATCACCTTAGGATGGCAATCCCTTAACTTAACCTGGCGAGTTCAAACGAGGAAGGCTTTTACGGTGGATACCTAGGCCCCCCCCAACCAGAACGAGGAATGCGTACAAGCGACTGAAATGCGTCGGGGAGTTGAACAATAGCATAGATCCGGAGATTCCCGCATAGGTCAACCTTCTTCGAACTGCTGCTGACTCCTGGGCAGCAGAGAACAACCTGCAACTGACAACATCTTAGTACCAGAGAAAGAAAGCAAAAGCGATTCCCTAGTATCGGCGAGCGAAATGGGAGCCGCCTAAAACCGTGAAAACGGGTTTGGGAGATCATAACAGCTTCGTGCTTCTAGGCAGCGGTGTAATGAGCTGCACACCTAGATGGCGAAAGTCCAGTAGCCGAAAGCATCACTAGCTTACCTCCTGAAACCCGAGTTGCATGGGGCACGTGTAATCCCGTGTGATCATCAATGACGCAAAAAAAACCGTGCAAGGCTAAATACTCCCTGGGTGTCCCGATAGCGAGTAGTACCGTGAGGAAAGGGAAAGAACCCCCCTCCGTGGAGTGAAATAGAACATGACACGTGAGCTCCCAAGCAGTGGAGGAGAATGTGATTTCTGACCGCGTGCCTAGTTTAGACTGAGCCGCTACTCATTGCAGTGGCTTGGTTAAGGGAACCCACCGGAGCCTTAGCGAAAGCGATTCTCATAGGGCGATTTGTCACTGCTTATTTGACCCGAACCTGGTGTGCTTCCATGACCAGCGAAGCTTGGTTGAAACTAAGTGGAAGTCCGAACCGACTGATTTTGAAGAATCAGCGGATGAGTTGTGGTTAGGGTTGAAATGCCACTCTAAACTCAGCGCTAGCTGGTTCTCCCCGCAGCGTTGAGGCGCGCAGTTGCTGGACATCTAGGGGATAAAGCACTGTTTCTTTGCGGGCCGCGAAGAGCCGGTACCACCTCGAGCAAACTCTGAATACTATATATGACCCAAATTCAAGGGATCCAGGTCGGCCAGTGAGACGATGGGGATAACTTCATCGTCCGAGGATTGAAACAGCCCTGATCACCATCTAAGGCCCCTAAATGACCGCTTTCTGATAAAGTAGGTAGGGGTCAGAGACAGCCAGGAGGTTTGCCTAAAGCATCCACCCTTGAAAGAGTGCGTAATAGCTCACTGATCGAGCGCTCTTGCTCCGAAGATGAACGGGGCTAAGCGATCTGCCTAAGCTGTGTTATGTTAAAAATGCATTCGGTATTGGGAGCGTTTCCCGCCTTAGAGCGAAGCACCCGCGCACAGAGGTGCTGGACGAGCGGAAGTTGAGATGTCGCCTTAGAGTAACGCAAAACCATTGGTGAAATCCAATGCCCCCGAACACCTAGAGTTCCTCGCAAGGTTTCGTCCACTGGGGTGAGTCATGCCCTATATCAGGCCGACAGAGCGTAGTCGTTATTTACAAACTACCATAATTCCTATTTATCTAGATGCACAATCTACGAAATGTTTTAAGTCAAACACATTTCGAAAAGCATTTTATGAAACCAAAATTGAGTACGAAATTAACATTGTGACCCTACACTAACTCCCCCCCCCCCCCGCCTCCATCTTAGTGTTGACTTGTTCAAACACTTTAACCAAGGTTATATAGAAAGTTGTTCTTTTTTACTCACATTCTTGCAAGTAAACTAAATATCGGCCATACACCTCTCCTACACATCTATCCTATCCACCTGATGTACTAGAGGGAATAAATGGGTTCACGTCTATTGAATC
>PYDT01001618.1:0-20991 GCA_004837865.1 Musa balbisiana
TATAGTCCATATCTATGTGTTCTTGTGGTATATGATATCGTGTATATGATTCAGTTAGTATACTCATTCGTGTCTCTGTTACACGCGACGAAGAAAATGGTTTTCTGAAACAAATTAAGCATATTTATACCATACACTCGCTGGGATTGTAGTTCCATTGGTCGAGCACCGCCTGTCACGGCGGAAGCTGCGGGTTCGAGCCCCGTCAGTCCCGAACTAGATCCGGACCGATGAATGGAGAAATGAATTTCTCATTTTTTCCGTGAAAAAGGAGACAGGAGGCAAGATCTAATCCCGTGAGGATCCTTATTTCTTTTGTTTTTCATCGCATTTATCATCAGACAAATACAGAATTTCCATTTATTCCACTAGTGCCGAGTGATAGGAGATACATAACTATTAGATTCGTACAATCGTGGTATTCCGATTTTAGATTTTAAGAGATAAACTCGTCTGATTTCCTTGTTTCGATTTTCTTGATAAATGATAGAATAGAGTTCTCCGATTTTTACCGAGAGTACATACGCAAATTGTCTTCGTTTATTGTACAATACATATGACTTCACATAATTACCTCGACATAGTACTTGTCAGGTAAACGACAACCCTTTTTAGCTTCGACGTTGTTTTGTGTACCTCAATGCTAATTGGAACAATCCTATCTCATTCTCATTTAAATTGCACACTTTCCATTTTTGATGTATGCCTACAGTCCCAACGAAGAAAGAGATACTAATCAAATTAAAGAAAAGACCAAGCAACGTTCCTTTTATTAAATTTTTTGGAATTATCTAGATCTTTTATACTTAACCGTTCCTTTTTCCTCTCACCACTTCTACTCCTTGGATCTGTGGTGTGATTCATATAATACAGTCATTAATACCTCATATTGTAGGTCATAATGTATGTATAATTATAGACGAAGGAGGAGTATATAAGGCAGACGGTAGGGTTATTTATAGAAAAGAACAAGTGGAAAAGGATTCAAATTCAATGGGCTTCTTTATTGGATCAGGTTCCCATTTTTCATATTTATGATAAGGATCTTCCTATTTTATACTATTCAATTCTCGACGATGAATGATTTTATAGATCCTATTGTATTCATAATATTGATCCTATTCAGTATCATCAGGATGCAATTCATCCCATTGAATTAAAGGAATCAAATTTCTCATCTCTATGGATAGAATCCCGATTATTGCGAAAGTAAAAAAAAACAATGCAGATTAATGGAGTAAATTTCTCGCATTTTAATTGCTACTGCACTGTTCTATCTAGTTCCTACTTCCTTTTTTACTTATCATCTACGTACAAACATTCAGTCAAAATGATTAATTTGACTGAAACTTGATTTATTAGTTCTTATCACTGATTGAAGAAAGGAAAGAAACCGGATTCAAACTCCAAGTCTTAAATAAATGATCTGTCTGGAACATACTATCTGAATAATAAGTAGCTGAGATAGTATATCTGACCGATATAGTATGGTATAGTATTTATTATCCTATGAATGGCTATTTCATAGAAAGTTGTACTGTATACAGATATAGGCGTTTTATATAGAGAAAGCTAGATCTAGGTCAATATACAATATTGATGTCCTATGTATGAGATTGTATATCTAAATGTACATCAAAATAACAGTCCAATTCTCTTATTTTTTTGGCTACTTTACTTGTTTGTATTTTCGGATCATTCAAATAATTAAAGGCCAACTCTTCTAATTTCCTGATTTTTCTTAGAATTTTATATATATATAGGTATAGGTCCCGCCGAGATCTTCAAGAATAATTGGAGTCAAGACAAAAGAGTATGGGCCCATATTTCTACTATAATTAAATTTAAATAAAAAACAGATAAAAGAAACGAACCAAAGAAAAATCTTTTTCTTTTTTAGATTTCCCATCTCAATAAGTCATTTGCTTGATCCATTAACAATATATCTTCGGAGTCTCTCTATCCATGATACTCTTCAGAATTTGAAAAGAAGTAGATTAATATAGTAGACCTTCCCATTTTTTATGCTTAACCAGGAACATGAGAGAGTCAAAGAAAGCATAAAAAAATCTCTAGTAGTCTAAAAAAAAGGTGAAAATGCGCGATCTGTTGATCGCTCAACGGAAGAAAGAGCTAATCTTAGTAATGTGTAGAACCTCGTTTGGAAACAACTAGTCATTTCCAATAAAATTATTTAATTGTCCGTAATCTATATAATTAGAATAGCGTGAACGGCTTTCCTCTCTCTTAGAACAGTAAAGTAAAGAAAGAGGGAAACAAATAAAAAAAAAGAAAAAACCATTTCAGATTTTTTCCTTTTTGTAATTCCATAATTCTGGTAAAGCTGTTATCACAAGGTAGAATATTTTATGAAGAATTCGGTTTGAAAAAAGTTTGCCTTATCATGCGTAGAATGTAGTTTCGAAATACAACTATAGTATCATTCATTCTATGATCGAATGGTTATTATTCATTAGTGTATTTTTCTTATTCTGACTGTATTTCAGTATAATTTTGAACCAAGACATCTTTTTTTAAAGCTTGCAAAAACGATCAATTACACCATTGATATGAATTCATTACTCATCGATTACTCGATTAGTAATGTACCCCTAGAGTCCACTCCTTCCCCCCATCTCCGATTGGAGGGAAAATGTAAAGACTACCATTAAAGCACCCAAGCGAAGACGTAACTATTCCATATAAATTATGTCTCCTATCCTATGAAGAATTAATTCCATTCTTGATCAGATATCAGAGTGGAATCAATGGACCCGAGTCCAAATGGAATTCTTCTGGACTTAACACTTAAGGCTATTGATGACCCAATCCATGAATCTACTACGTAAAAAGATTATAAGGATTTCTGGTAGAATCGGAGCATTAAGCATAAATACAATACACACCTTTTCCTCGGAAAATGAAATAGCAAGGAATACTCCTATCCCTGAACATGTAGAGTGCTAAGACCTCTTGTTGTTAACCCTTTTTCATAATCAAAAGACATCAAAATATACCATCAAGATAGATAACTACTATCACGATACCTCTAATTTCCTATTTGATCTACGCTTACTGTTTTTTTTGTGAAGAATTGGGAACACCAGCACCAGTATTACTACTTCTTCTTTTTTTCGTAATCCCCTATCTACACGGCAAAGAAATTTTTTGTTTCTTCAACTTTTACTTTTAATCTACTCTTTACTCAATCAGAGCCGACCAACTATCCTGATTAATGTTTGATTACTCAGAGACTCTCGGAGTCTGGGATACAAGTATCTTCATTCCTGTTCACCTATAAATGTGATTTCCCATCAGCCGATCCAATCGAATTCCAGACAATTCCGTAGACACAACGGTGGTGTGTAAGATAATTAGGAATTCTTGATAGTCTTTCGTACCATCTCTTCTTCCAATCCTAGTAGCAAAAATGGGTGTCCTTTAATGACCTTTGGGGATACCAAGATTTCCCGCCTCTTCCTTTCGTAGTTTTTGAATCCAGAATTTACTTTTCACTATTTATTATTCTATTTATACCTCTTTAGTTTATATTCTACTTTTATTTATTCACTTACTAAAATAAATTTCCGAACCAAATCATAATCATATTAAAATCAAATCCTCTTAATAGTAAGGCTTACTCATCCCTATTGGTACCGGTTTGGGCCACACCCAAAGCCCGGATTTGAGAAAAAAATTGACCTTTCTTTAAAAAACTTGACTTTCTTTATAGAACTACAGATTCTAAAAATAAAGGTATGATAGGCTTATCCTTTTGCTCTCATACCTCTCGGGGACAGAATTCGTCCGAGTTAATTTCAGCAGAATAAGCATCCTCAAGTTTTTTGGTGATCAGCGACACTCCAGATTTGAACGGTATAAGGATTTGCGTCCCCCGTCCTTACCACTTGGCTCTTTCTCCAAACCAAATTCTGAATCCAAATAAGGATAAAACTAATTTCTGGTCAAGATTAAAAATTAAGGGCAATTTGGGAACCATCACTATTTGTTTTTGTTGTTTTGAATTAAGTGAAAGGGTCTTCAAATTTGTATCTCAATGTGTTGCGTTTCCGTAATGGCAATAACAAAATCAAATTTGATTTATGCCTAATCAGTATCAATTATTTCATAATCAATCTTTTTTCAAGTTTAATTAATAACACTATAAATTATAAAATATATTAGGTGTAGATGTAACCTCAAAACAGAATTGTTACAACAGAATACCTCGCTTTAGTGTCGATCCCTATCCGCTATAGAGAATCGTCAGCCTTCTTTACTTCTTTTTTCATTTTCTATATGCATAGAAAAAATAGGATTATGATATAGTGCGACCTGCTTCTGTTCCACAGTGAAATTACGATAAAAGATGTTATATCGGACAGGTAGATAGCTATATTGGCATGCACTTAAGAAATATTAGCTCCTATTCCGCAATTCAATGCCTATTCTATATATTCTACTAGAAAAAAAAAATTAATAAATTCGAAATTGTTTTGAAATGAAATGAACTCAAATAAAAATTAATTATGCTAAAAAGGAAACTCTATATTGTTCGTCTTTTCTTTATCTCATTCATAAGATCATTTCATCTGACTCCTTTATTTTTTTGGAATACCCAATCACATCTATCGTTATATCATAATATGGTGATCGGTTATAATCATAAGAATCGGTAGAAATGATATCATAATAACAGTAGAAATGAATGATTTTTATATTCTATATAGACTCCATAAGTGTAAGTGACAGAATTTTTCCCGGGATGCTTGTATCAATCCATTTCCTTTGTACCTTTCGCAAATTCAACTTGCGTCCGAAAATGCTCTTCATTGTTCCTCTGTCTCATTTCCGTTCCATACGTATGAAATACATATTGGAGTTGGCTAAAATTTCATGTTAGTCAGTACAAACAAATACATTTCCATCAATTGCACGATCCGTTAATGGTTCGATAACTAGTGAATAATATGGTATTTTTCAATAAACAGGAAACTTAAATTTAAGATCTCCGGCATGATGGAAATGAGGGAAGTCCACAATACCTGGTTTAGTCAGATCCAATTTGAGGATTGTAGTTCATTAATGAGGGCTTGACGGAAGAATTTTCATACGTTTTCCAAAAATTGAAGAACAGATCAAGAAATTGAATTTAAATTAGTGTGGAAAGAGATCAATATGGTAGAACCCTTGATAAACTGAAAGAGATGCTGTGTAGAATCACTCACATATTTCTTCTGAATTATATGTACCCGCGGGATTATTTGGGAAAACCGGTAAGATATGCAAGAACAAACCGTTTTTTTATTGGAAACATTCCCTAATGAATTCCCTTGGAACCTTTATAGTAATGTAATATACCGAATTGTGATCATCAAATATGCAAAGTCCGGTAATTACTACCGTTCGAATTGGACCTACGGGAATTTCTGCTATACCAGCACAATATAATCAGATTGGGGGAAGATCGAATCGAATTGGATAGAAAAGCAAGGATATGGGCCCGTGTAAGTAAGGAAACAAAAAGATATCTTTCTAATTCTATCATCAGCATGGGGTCGATCTAAGAGAAATTCTAGATATGTGTACCCTGAAATTTTCTTGTCTTTCCCGAATGATACGGGAAAAAAGATGGGGTCAAAAGAAAATGCTATTTTGGAATTTTATCAACAATTTGCTTGTGGAGGCGGGGATCCTATTTCTGATCTTTATGTAAAGCATTACAAAAGAAATTTTTTTCAACACCGATGTATTTAGAAGATTGGGTCCGACGAACTAGGACCGTAGACTGAATCTTGATATACCTCGTAACACTACAATTTTTACGTCCACGAGATGTACTGGCTGCTTGCTGCGGATCTTGATCGGAATTAAATTGAGAATGGGTACACTTGACGATCTGAATACTTGAAACAATCACGGATTCGTTCTAATAGCGGTCTTTGACGGACATTCGGACTGGCCTGTTCGTTTAGAAAATGCGTTTCGAAGGAACTATATGCGGATCAATTCGGCATAACTTGATACCGCCTCCTCAAAATTTGGTAACTTCAACTCATTAACAACACTTTTATGGAAGCGTTTTTGGCCTCATCCTTTATCTCAAGTTTTTGATCGAACTACTCCATTGACCACAAAGCGGTCATGGGCGAAAATTGAGTTATTTGGGTCCTGGAGGATTGACTGGGGCGAACTGCTAGTTTTCGGGTACGAGATATTCATCTAGCCCACTATGGACGTATTTGTTCCAATTGACCCGATCTCGCAGGAATCATGTTGGACTTTATTGATCCTTAGCCATTCTGTGAGGATTGGTCCATTGGGGATCTATAGAGAGTCCATTTTATGAAATATCTGAAAGATCAAAAGAGCACAGATAGTTTATTTATCAACAATAGAATGATATATATGGTAGCAGCAGGAAATTCTTTGGCCTTGATCGGGGTATTCAGGAATAACAGGTGTTCCCGCCCTATACCGTCAAGAGTTCCTGACTATTGCATGGAACAGATTCATCTTAGAAGTATTTTTTCCCTTCCAATATTTTTCTATTGGAGCTTCCCCCTCTTCTTTTATCTCGAGCATAATGATGCTAATCGGGCTTTAATGAGTTTCTAATATGCAGCGCCAAGCGTTCCGCTTCTCATCGAGAGGGCATTGTTGGACCTGGGACGGGAACTGCCAAACGGCTCTGATTCGGGGGTTTCCGCTTATAGCCCGAACACGGTGGAAAGATCATTTTACTGACCCTCACAAATCATTTTACAGTATGGGACACACTGAGAGTCCTAAAGTATTGCCATTAGTTATCTCTATCAACGTTCCACAAAATACTTGATGGCATCAAAAACCTCAGGTTCCGCGGGGTAAATGGCATAAAAAACGGGACAAATTCTAGCGGACGGTGCGCACTAGTTGGGGGGAACTTGCTTAGGAAAAAACGTATTATTAGCTGTATATGCATGGGAAGGTTAGCAATTCTGAAGAGCGCAGTCCTTAATTAGCGAACGTCTTGTATATGAAGATAGTATACTTCTTTTCACAGTCCGGAAATAAAACAACAAAAATAAAATTTTTTTGAAAATTTTTTTTCAACTCATGTGACCTCCACGACATGAAAGAATCACTAAGGAACTACCACATCTAGATCTCTTTTACCTCCGCAATTTAGACAGCATGGAGTTGTGATCTGGGATCTTTGGGTCACAAGGTGATTTTTAGTAGGTAAATTAAACACCTCAGGACAGCAAACGAATCGTCGTATGCTCCAGAGGATAGATTATACGAGCCATACTTGGAATTCAGTATCCACTGCAAAAGAAACTTCGCTAAACTACCTATATGCGGAAACAGGTTCGCGTTATTGATGTGAGATGGATTGTCCCCCGGAAAAAATGGGGGGTTTCCTGGTTTAAATTCGAAATGATTCGTGTATATATTTTCACAGAAACTTGAAATCAAGTAGGGATAAAGTAGCTGGAAGACAGGGAATAATGTATTTTCAAAAATTTTTGCTAGACAAGATATGCCCTTTTGCAAGATGGAACCCTGTTTGATAGGGTCTTCAACCCATTAGGGTACCACATCACGAATGAATGTGGTAACAGATATTTGGATGCTCGCTCGGTTAGCGGGGGAATCTGCTAAAGAGACATTATAGAAATAGCAACTTTTTGATGAAGATATGAGCAAGAGCTTTCGAGAAAACTAAGTGTTTTTCGAATTAATGAAGCCAGTAAGCAAACACAAAATCCATGGTATTTGAACCCGAATATCCGGGAAAAAGCCGAAAATAGTTGATGGAAGAACAGGAAATCCTTTTGAACAACTGTCTAATATGAGTCCTAGATTTTAAAATTTAATTCATCAGTTGATGAGAAAATCCTGGACGTTCTAGTGGACTTACCGCACCTTGTTTACACACAACCCCTAGAGGAGGGCGAAGCAGTGGGGACACGAGTAGGGGAAATGGAAGTTTGGGCTCTATTGGTTTTGTGTTGCTCAATATTTTTACAAGAGATGCGTACTTATCAAATCTGATCATATTCGATCTCGTCAATAAGTACTTGGTGCTACGACTTGGAGAAGAGTATCTAACCTCAGAAGATGCTCCAAATCATTTTTTTTCGATGCTCGTCGAGAACTACGATCTTTAGCTTAGACTGAATCTTTCCTTGTATCTGATAAAACTTGCCAATTAATAGGAAGGAAGCTTGAATTCTGAATGAATCAAATTTCTATTCTATGATTGACCGGTATACAACATCAACAACTTCGAATGGACGAGTGTCCTCCTCAACAAATAAAGGCTTGGCCACAAACTTTTACCTATGGGAGATAGTTGGAGAGGTGACAAAGCCTATAACGTGTCATTAATAAGACCAATAAACCAGAAAAAGATGGATTGTTTTGTGAAAGAATCGCTGGGCCCATAAAATTGAATTTTGTGCTTGTGAAATTATCGCGTGATTGAGCTGAAAAAGAAGACCGAATTTGTGAACAATGCGGGGTGTAATTTGTTTGATTCTCGATAGAAGATATCAATGGATACATCACTCGCATGTCCATTGGACTCATGTGTGGGATTTGAAACGTCTTCCTCGTTATATCGCGATCTTTTGATAAACCCCTGAATTAGAAGGCCTGTAAGAACTGCGATGTGTGTTTGATCAAAATTTCGTTTAACAGATTCGTACTGAAAACTGTCGATCCCATTCCAATCCGATTGGGTCCCCCGCCTGACCAGGTGTTGTGGAGAAGTAAAAGTACACGACTCAAATTATAGGTGTAATTCAATACTTCCAAATGCCAGGGGAATTGATCCAGTCGATCCGTATAAATAATTGGCTAGTTTATTACCTCGTGGAAAAAACACTTTTTTGTGGAATCATCTATCCATTTCTTATAGTAGATCTGTTTAGCAAGCAAATATGCATGTTACAGAAGTCACTATCGCATATATGCTTCAAGGGCATCATGGGATAACCACGAGGTGATAGTGACCTTAAAGGATCGAATATAACTATATATAGACCAAGTACATCCCTTCCGGGTCCCCCAGTATCTTTTAAGGGGATTCATCATTTGACGCAAAGTAGACTACTCCAAAAATCCTAATTTTATTTTGTGATAAGTAATTCGTGAAAATTAAAGTAAAAAACGAGAATGAATCGTTGGTCCTTAGTGGGAAACTGAGTAAGGAGTAGTTCTTGTTTGTAGGGTTTTCGAACAAATTTTAAAATAAGGAAGAATCCTTTTTGAAGGGTAACTAATTGAGACGGATGAAAAGAAAACCGTCACGTCGATTTAAAAGGGGGAATTCCAATCATACAGGAACTATTCGATTTTTTTTGCTGGCCCCTAGCGAAAAAACCTACTTTCTTACGATACGAGGTTTATTCAATATGAAAATACTAATCGCGGAAATACAGCAATAACCACTTTTTTTTACTACCCAAGGCTTCGAGGCATTCGAAATCGGGAAATCTCTACAGGAGCAGGTGCTATCAGGGAACCAAATAGCGCTCAGATTTGCGACTTTACATGGAATTCATTAGTAGAATGGAAGGAATTAGGGAGGAGGGGTCCACTGGAAATGAATGGGAGATCGAAAAATAGAAGAAGAAGAAAGGATTTTTGGTATTAGGACGAATGGAATTAGCTAAAACATTGATTCGAACAATGTAGAACCAGGAATGGATGGTTTTGTGCTTTAGTACCAGGTCTTCCCCCGAGTTGAGACCAATCATTCAGATAGATGGGGGGTAAATAATGAGTTCGGATATAATGAATCTATAGACGGTTATCTATCGAATAATACCTCTACCGATCTATAGCAACAAGTAGATCTTACGCCAGGGGAATTTAGTAATTGTGTCAGGAGAAAGAAATGGATACAAGAGGCGTGGATACACTTCTGATAATGGGATCCGTGGGACAAACAATGAGGGTGGTCATTAATAAAGTTTAAAGTCATTTTCAGATGTATTGAAGGCAAGAGGAAGATTTCGTGGACACTGCTGGGGTAACGTGTCGATTATGCGGGACGTTCCGTATTGTCGTGGGTCCTTCGTTTCATACATCATTGTGGATTACATCGAGAAATAGCAATAGAGTTTTTCCAACATTTGTAATTTCGTGGTCTAATCAGCCAACATGTTGCTGTCTAACATAGGAATTGCTAAAAGTAAAAATTCGGGAGAAAAAAAAACCCATTGTATGGGAAATACTTCAAGAAGTTATCGGGGGGCATCCTGTTTAGTGAATAGAGACCACCCTGCACAGATTAGGCATAAAGGCGTTCCAAAAAAAACCTTTTTTAGTGGAGGACGCGCTAGTGGTTTACATCCATTTCGTGTGTAAGGGCTCCAATGCAGACTTTGATGGGGGATTCAAATGGACCGTTCATGTACCTTTATAGTTGGAAGCTCCAGCGGAGGCTCGTGTTTTCTTATGTTTTCTCATATGAAATCTCTTTTCCAGATATTGGCGGTCTATTTCCGTACCCAACTAAAGATATGCTTCTACGGACTTATTTATAACGATCGGGAATCGTCGAGGTATTTGGCAAATAGGTCTAATCCATATAGATATAGTTGCGGGACAACTACCAAAATAAAAAGGTTGACCATTAAAAAAATGACTATAGGTATACGAAAAAGAAACGACCCTATTTTTCTAGTTCCTATGATGCACTTGTGGAGCTTATCAACAGAAAACGCATTAGTTTATATATCCTTTGTGGCCTCCGATGGAGACTATATCAACGTGGTCATTGCTCAGAGAAGTTCCCATCGAGTTCAATATGAAATCTTTGGGTAGCTTATCATGAGATTTATGGGCACTATCTAATAGAAGGACGTGGTAACAAGGAAACTCCTTGTATCTCTTCGAACTACTCTTGTCTATTTCTTTTTATCGGGAATAGAAAAGCCATACAGGGGTTTTGTCGAGCCTACTCATCGCTATCTAAACTAAGAATCAGATTAGGCTTGTTCGGGCCATGGTAATTCGGGTCTCCCCAATTTCACTGGTATCATAATTTCTTAATTTCTCTTTCTGCTGAATCAAGATTGCGATTGAGGAAGGAAGTTTTCGCAATCACTAACTCAGGTCCATGGTGAATCCTACTTAGCAAATAATATAATAGGTACGGTAATTATGTCAGAACAGGGCCGACTGGTCTTTCACAATAAAGTGATAAATGGAACTGTTATAAACGCTTATTAGCAGTTAATAGATCCTTTCGGATGGCTATACACACATATCTTGGATCATTAAAGACTTTGGGTTCCAACAAGCCACTGCTACAAGTCTATTTCATTAGGAATTATGGATCTTTTAAAACAATTCCCTTCTAAGGTATGGTTAGTCCAATACGCTGACACAAAGTTTTATTTTTGGATAAACCCATCATTATGGGAATGTACACGCGTTAGAAAAATTACGTCATCCATTGAGATATGTATGCTACAAGTGAATATTTGATACAGAAATGAATCCTAATTTTCGGATGACTGATCTTCCATCAGTATATCTAATGTCCCTTTTCGGGCTAGAGGAAATGCATCTCAGATACACCAATTAGTAGGTTGAGAGTATTAATGTGCGGCTCCCCAGGGACAAATATTGTTTAGCCCCTTCAAAGCACTTTACGTGAAGGACTTTCTTTGACAGATATATAATTTCCTGTTCTGGAGCCCGCAAAGGAGTTGTAGCCCTACTGCTTACGAACTCAGATGCTGGATACCTCACACGGTAGACTTTTGAAGTAGTTCACATATTATGGTACGTAGAACAGATTGTGGCCCTCTCCGAGGTATTTCCGTGAGTCCCTTCGAAATGGGAATGCGGAAAAAATTTTTGTCAAACACTAATTGGTGGGGTCGTGTTATTAGCAGACGATATATATCGGTCTACGATGCCTTGCCACTCGAAATCAGATTTGGTATTGGACTTGTCAATCGAATTCATACCTTTCGAGCACAACCAATCTATATTCGAAACCCCCTTTACTTGAGGTAGACATCTGGATCTGCCAATGATGTATGGTCGGAGTCCGACTCTGGCGCCTTGGTCGAATTGGGATAACTGTAGGTTTATTGCGGTCAATCATTGGGAACCAGGAACTCAACTAACATTAAGAACTTTTCATACCGGTGTAGTATTCACCAGGCGGTACTGCCGAGCATGTACAGCTCCTCTAACTGGAAAAATAAAATTCAATGGGATTGTTTTTTTTTGGGGTTTCCTCCCACTTACCCGGCATGGGCATCCGCTTCTATGTCTATAGACTTGTATGTACCTATGAAAGTCGGATTTCCTACATAATGTAATATCCACCAAAAAGTTTTATTTTAGTTCAAAATAATCAATATGTAGAATCAGAACCGTGATTGCTGAGATTCGTGCTGGAACGTCCCTTTCATTTTAAGAGAAGGGTACGAACATATTTATTCTGAATAGAGGGAGAAATGCACACTGGAGTACCGATGTCCACCATGCACCTGAATATATACATATGGTAATGTTTCTCTATTATCAAAAACGAGTCATTTATTATCATATTAGCGGAGTTCCGTGCAGATCGAGTATAGTGTCTTTTCGACCTCCACAAGTAATCAAGATCAAATGATGTTTATTCTTTTTCTGTCGAAGAAAGATATATCGCCGACTCTATCAATGACTATGGTCGAATAAAAATAAATTTTTGGCTACTTCTGGTAAAAAGATAATAAAATTATTGACTTCAATAGACCCATGATCAACATGTCTAATGGTCATATGGTAATTTTCATATATCCTTCTATTATCCAATGAATTCGTATTTTCTTGGCGAAAAGCGAAGAATAGATTCATCATCCCATTACAATACAACAAGAACGAGAGAAAGACTAATACCCTTTTTTGGTATTTCGAATCGTAAATACCAAAACAGGGTATTTTCCGGTAGAAATAGTAAATTCTTGCTTTTTTTGCTGAGCCCGATACGAAAAAAAAAAAAAAAAAAAAAAAAAGCAGTCAATCGTGAATTACTCAAAGTGGAACCGTAAGTTCCATCAATCATAAAAAAGGAGGATTTGATTGAGTGATCGAGACCAAAAGAATTTTAGTCCGAAAATACCAAACGCAGTATAATCGGTTTTTTTTATTCTCGAGAAGTGCATATCGTACCCGATCTTTCGTCGTAAATGTGTCCGAACATATATCATTGGATAGATACACAACTCGCTTTAAATACAAAAGAGTCCGAGTAGGCGGATTAGTCTAGTGATGAAAAAACAAAATATTAACTAAAAATATTTTCCCGGAGATATTATTTTCCTGTATAGGCAGATAAGATATCCAGGCACAGCGGCATTTGATACCACCGGAAAACAGAAAAAAAAATTTCTAGGAATCAAAAAAATGAAAAATTGATCGATGTCCAACGGATCACACCTACATAAAGTATTTTGTTTTTGGTTTTCGACCCGTAGTCACCTATGACAAATAGCTGCTGGCATCAATTTAGCAATAAACACTTTTTTCCTCACGATCCGCCTGCGGGAAAAGGATATGTCCAACTTAGAGTTGTCAATTTATATCCTTCATGAAATGGCAAGTCATCGAGTAATTTCTCCCACCAGTATCCAATTATTCGGACTTCTTAGTATTGAATTGGGATCAAGACAAAAGTTCTCCGGAAGAGGTTTACGCTTCCTTTGTTTGAGGTAATAGAACAAATGAATCTGATTCGCGTTTCATAAGCTTGAGTTAGTCAAGTCCACGATTCGTATACCGGAAAAAATAATGATAGGGCAAGTTCAGGATTGATTTCCGAGATGGATTAGACGCACAATATCAATCCTTTTTTTTACAATGCCGGCATCATCACTTACCCAACCCAAGGTACGATTGGTCATTGTGAAATCGAAATAAGGAATGCCAATCTTTGATAATTTTGTCATCATCCAATTGTTTTCGAATTGCCCATTCAATGGTTTTCAAAATATAACCTATGACAAACGAATCGGATCCCATAATCCAATTAAGGATTTGCTTGGGTCCCCTTAGGCACGAGTGTACCTAAAATCCAATTTCTATTCATCTTACCATTAATAACTTTAATCAATCTGTTAAAGAAATATTTGCTACTTACAATTTTCCAACAGACTTTCCAAGTACTTCAATACTTACATACTGTTTAATAGAGAAAATAGGAGGATTTATAATCCCATCCATGCAGAACACATTTTGAATCCATTCCTTTGAATTGGCACTGTCTCCATCAAGATTATTGGATAGACATCTACAAAATTGTAATTGGACAAATTTTTTTTGTGACAATGTATGTCTATTCAATACGAACCACCGTAGAATCTAGGTCTATCATAATTGTTCATGTTGACTCCTTAGTTATAGATCGCTAACCCTATTTGGCCCACTCCAGGAGCTACTTTCATGGCCATTAGGGAGAATCTTTTACGAAGGAGATACATTAGTTACATTTTATATGAAACAGCGAGATCTGGTGACATAACGCACGGTCCCGTCAAAGTGGAACAAATCTTAGAAGTAAACGTTTCTATGATTCAATATCGATGACCTCGAAAGGAGAGTTGATGTTTGGAACGAAGGGTATACCAAAAATTCTTGGATCCCCTGGGGATTCTTGATTCAGCGAGCTAAACATAGTTCAAAGTCGTTATCTCTTGGTTAATACAATCCAAAAGTTTATCGATCCCATGGGGTACAGATCCATAATAGACATAAGATATTATTGTACGTCAAGTGAGGCAGCAAAAGTGTTGTTTCAGAAGATGGAATGGCTAATGGTTTTTTTCAAACCTGGGGAATTAATCGATTGTTGCGAGCGGAACGGCTGGGGCGTGCTTTGGACGAAGCGATATCTGTATCGTGCAATCCTAGTGGGAATAACGAGGTCATCTTGCTACTCAAAGTTTCATAATCCGAAGCAAGTTTTTCAATAAACCGCGCGATTTTAAGCAACAGCGCTCTACGGGTCGTATTGATTTGTTTGAAAGCCGAAAGAGAACGTTGTTCTGGGTGTGATTATACCTGTTGGTAAACCGGATTCCAAAAAATTAGTGCACGTTTAAGGCAGAATAGCATTTATTGGAATCAAAAGAAAGAATCTATTCGATTGGAAATGAGATATATTATTTGTTACACCATAGAGAATTATTTTGTTCTTACGGTCCCATTTCCATGAGACATCAGAACAATCGTTTACCGCGATGTCATATTTCCTAAGAAGCAGATTTCTTTTAATACTTTAACTACTTTTCCCTTTTAACTATCTGTCCTTTTTAACGTAACTATCGGTCCATTATGATTTGGTAAAAAAAAAAATAAGTAATTAAAAGACATTAATGGTTTTACCCATGTTACAACTTTTAATTCCCGGTAGAAGGTTCCATCGGAACAATTATTTATTTTCAAGTACCTCGCTCTTTGTTAAAAAAGTTAAAAAAAAAAAGAAAAAACAAAAAGGAAGTGTGGGAAAAATGACAAGACGATATGGAACATCATTTTTGGAAGATGATGAGGCGGAAGTTCATTGGGTATGGTTACTAATAACTGGAATCCTAGAATGGCCCCTTACATCTCTGCAAAGCGTAAGGTATTCATTTTACAAAGCTCACTAGAACGGCTCGTTTTTTATTATCAAACCTGTGATTTAAGTTTTTGATGCCGCAAGTATGGGAAAAAACTTTCTTAATTGTTGGTACCGAAAAATAAAGCAGCGGACTCAGATAAAGCAATCACTGCAATAGGGCCCGGTGTCATTATTTTTAATAAAAAATGGCTCGTGGTATGTTAACGAATGTCTACTACGGAACCGAAGACTTCAAAAGTTCAGGATTTAGAGCAGATCAAAAGATGGGGAAACTCAAACCGTCCTTCCCAAAAGAGATGCCGCAATGTTTGAAGCGAAAATTATCTGCCTTGCAAACATATCTCGGCGGTTCAATATATGACGGATTGCCTGATATTGGGATCATCGTTGAGCACAGAAGACTATATGGCTCTCGAGTTGGTGTCATTTTAGGATTCCGACGATTTGTTGTATCGATACAAATTGTGACCCGAGCTCGCAGATATTTCGATCCCAGCCATGATGACGCTATATCTTCAATCGATGGGTTCTTAACAAATTTAGTATCCGCGTTTGTGAGGCCGGTGGTCGCTATATAAAATCGTTATTATGATAAGAATAATTAGTTAATTATTTTGGATTTTATAGATTTAATTGATCGGTTACTATTCTGAATTAAAAAAAGAAAAAACAAAATGGAAATGTGGGCATATTGATAATTGTTATGATGTTATGTGATTTCTTGGTAATCCTATGTAATTCCTTGTATCCTAAATATACGATTGAAATCATTAGTGATTCAAGTTGTGAGTTGAGAAAGAGATGGTTGCATCAAAATAATTTCTTTTGAAGTTCAATTTTTGTTAGAGGACCATATGAATGTTTACCATGTTTCCATTAAACACTCAAGGGGTTATACGTATATCGTGGTAGAATAGGACCAACATTTCTATGGTCAAATGGAGGTTTTACAGTCATGCCAGTACTTACATTCTTGGGTAGTAATTGCTATTCTTATAGTTCTGGTGAATCTAGCTGTTCCCCCGGACTCCACAAACCATTCGACCGGCGGTCAGATTTCTTCGAATATGTCCTTGACTTTATTCGAGACGTGAGGCAAACCAGATTGGAGAAGAATAGGGTCCTTGGTTCCCTTTCTTGAACTATTTTTCCTATGTATTTTTTGGGTTTCTTCAACTGTTCAGTCTCTCTTTTACCTTGGAAAATTATCAGTTACCGTCTGGGGAGTTAGCTTCGTCCACGAATGGAGTATACATACTACTGTCTTTAGCTTTACTCCCGTCCGTCGCATATTTTTTATGCTGGCTTAGCAAAAGGATTGGGTTTTTTGGGAAAATACTTCAACCGCTCCATCCTTTTTACCACTTAAACATCCTAGAAGATTCACAAAACCTATCTCTTAGTTTTCGACTTTTCGGAAATATTGGCTGATGAATTCGTAGTTTCTTCTTGTTCTTAGCCCTTCAGTAGTTCCTATACCTTCATGTTTTTGGATTTTTCCACGTGTATTCAAGGCTCTTTTTTTGCAACGTTACTGCGCTTATATAGGTGAATCCATGGAGGTTCATCATGACAGCTTTCAACATAGTCCTTTTTATATTATTATTAAGGACTTTATCCCAATTCTTGCATGTTTCAAATAATCCAATTGGTTGGGGAAACATAATAACGTATTACTCATATGACTTAGAGTTTTTAGGAGAAAGATGGACGGTATTACAGAATTGAAAAACAAGAGACGTTGGGGAGGTTATACTGATTTATGGTCATGTCTATAAGCTCGGCCCCGTCTATTTTTTCTAGGAATGATTCTAGAATCCGATTTAATCTAAAAAAAAGCGGTTGGTTTACGTTTTTACGTTATGGAAGAAACAATATATAGTCATATAGAATGACATTAGATATTCTTATTTATATAAGCTATCCCTATCATCCTATATAAATCACATATTACATAAATTCATGCTATTACTTATTACGTCCTAGGACTATATTACCACTATTACTATTTTTTATCAATCATAACTTCTACCTCGTAATCATAATATAATCCCTATACATAATATAATCCTTAAAGACTAGAGATAATATATATATAAATATAATAATAAATACATACTAAATATAAGTAAATAAATATAAGTAATAAACTAAGTATTAGGTCACATTATAATTAGTTTAATATTAGTTACTAGCTAATATTAATATTCATTGTCAAAGCTCTAATTCCATAAGTATTAGTTAATATAATCATTTATAATTATTATCGATAATTATTGGTATTAATTTTACTATATATTGCTATTGGACTACTACATACTTTTATATTACTACATATGATAATTGATATTGATTTGTCTTGGTATTAATTTTATTGTATTAATTTGTCTTGATATTGATGCAAGCTCACACGGCCATTTAGTCCACCTTCCATTAGACGATTTCAATATCAGTCTTCTATTTTGTCCTGGTGAGTGTGGATTGAATGAACAAAGAGATGAACTCAAGAATGGTGTAGTAAAAACGAAGAATTAAATGAAAGATTGGTCGGAAACAACGAAATACAAAGTTAGAACTTTATTCATATATGGATTGTACAAAACTCCATTATGGTTAGCAACGAGATAGTTTGTGATGATTCTGCTCAGTATTTTAGTAATATTATCATTTCAATTCGGAGTTTTAGTTACTTACTTCGGACCGCTGATCTTAATGACAAATGAGTAATATTCCTTTGGTTGATTGTATCATTACCATTTCTTTTTTTTTGTCGAGAACTCCCATGAATCCCTGAGTTTCTGCCGCTTCCGTTAGTGCTGCCTGGATTGGCGGGGCTTGCTTCTATTGACCTGGAATTTGGTCAGGTACTGCGGCAGGCCAAGCTGTAGAAGGTCTTGCGCGAGACACCAGAAGCAGAGGGTACAAATACGAGTACTTATTGCTTATCTAAGCTTTTATGGAAGCTTTAACAATTTACGGACTGTCGTGGGCGTTAGCGCTTTTATTCCGAATCCTTTTGTTTAATTCCTAGAAATAATGAAAAAAAGTACCTTACATACTTTTTTCTTATTTTATTAACTTTACCTGTACCTTGGAATTGCCCTTTGCTTCTTCGAATTATATGTACTTTACTTAAAATGACTTAGTGTGAGACGATACTCCGGAAGGGCTGATTTTAGATGAGGAATTACCAGCTTCGCTTGCTTTCTTCCGTTCTCCCTTAGCTTAGTACATAGAAAACTTTTTTACTTTTCATTGTTCGAAGCGTTTCACACACGAAATAGTTATCATTGATATTATATCTAAAGACCTAAGTAAATTATCTTATTGGAAACTCTTGAAAACTGTAGAACTTCCAAAATAAGAATTTCAAACAAATGATTTAATCTATTGCCATTGAATAAAGTGGAAATGAATTAATAAAAAGAAATTCGATCAAAAAAAGGCGAGTGAAGTGATACAAAAAGAACTCTGTCTTTGTTTAGTCCCTATCCCTAAGAGAGTGAGCATAGAAAATGTAATCGCTTCTTTCGTTTTCCTTGGTCACTGTCCATCCGCCGGAGTTTCCGGTTTAATACCGATATTTTAGCACAAATCCAATAAATCTAAGTGGTAGTGCTTGGTGTATTGATTATTTTGGAAAGGGAGTGTGTTGGCGAGTTTTGTATTTCAAGATAAGTTGGATCATCCATCTGCACTTTTTTCTGGTATTTATAGAGAAAAGGAAAAAGGTGTCACGATCTCGACTAATACTTCTATAAATTAGAATCATATGTAAACCATAGCATTTCGTGACTGATGGGTAAATCCACTTTGATTCTCTATCAACCATAATGTTAGACCATTAACATGGTTAAAGCTAAATTGTTAAAGTCCAGTAACATGGTACTCTTTCTACCACGTTCTACCACTACGTTTAGTAACGAAATGGTTAAAAAAAAATAGTTGGTATTTATTTATTGATACTAGAACCACTCATATCTATAAAATACTTTTAACCATTTATAGAAAAGAGCACTTTGCTTTTTTTAAATCTAAATGCCGAAATGACGACCTATGTATAAAAAAAGAGGAATTTTTTTTTTTTTTGGACTTGAAGAAACAAATAAAAAATATAATAATGATTATTTTCATTTTTAAAACTAAAAATTAAATAAGAATTCTAAACTTTAAATGATAATAAATACAAACAAATATAAATCAAATACAATAAGAAACACTTTGCTGAGAATTCTATATTTTTGTCTGGTCTAGTCGAAGAGTCCTCCTGATATTCTGGTCTTGTATCAGTGTGACATCTTTTGAATACAAACAGAAAATGAGAGGGTAGGCTCATTACATTAAAAAAGATATGGGAATACCATACCATAAATAAATAAATATTGAGCGTGAGATCCAAATGATCGAAAGAGTCATGTTTGTTTCGGGAAGAGATCATGGAGTTTTGAAATTAATGGTAAGATACTCTACTTTTCTTAAATGATTTATTTAGTAATCGAAACGAGGATTTTGAATACTATTCGAAATTCGAAGAATTACGTACGGGGCCATTGAGCAGCTCGAAGAGCCCGGGCCTCCTTACGTAAAGGTGGAAATGGAAGCAGATGATTCGGAATGAATGGATTACTCTGAAATCGAACTGAGAAAAACACAATTTGATTAAGCCACTATAATAGTTTGGAACAATTATCAAATTACAAAAATGCAGCCCTTCAGTTTGAACAACAAAGAGCGATTAATAATCAGTTCCGACAAGAGTTTTCCAACAGCTTACAAGGAGCTCTAGAACTCTGAATCGTTTGCTTGAATGCGAGTTACATTTCCGTACGACCGTCTAATATTGGCTTCCGGTCCATGCAAAAGAATGAATGATTAGCCCTTCTTTTTTTAGTTATAGTTTAGCATTATTTTTTCTTTTCCTTCCTAAAAAGAAGAAGAAACACTAATGGTAACCCTTCGAGCCGACGAAATTAGTACTATTATTCGTGAGCGTATTTGAACATATATTAGAGAAATAAAGATTGTTGATACCGGGACCGTACTTCAAGGCGACGCATGGCTCGGGTTCTGGTCTTGATGAAGTAATGGCAGGTGAATTAGTATAGTTTCAAGAGGTACAATAGCATGACCTGATTTTGGAATGGGTACTTGACGATATAATCACTTGAAAAAAAACGTATTCGTTTCTATAGCGGATCTGTTACAGGATCCAATCGGACTGGCTCTTGTTCGTTTAGAAAATGCGGTTCGAGGAACTATATGCGGAGCAATTGGCATAAATTGATCCGACTCTCAAAATTTGGTAACTTCAACTTCATTAACAACCACTTATGAATCGTTTTTTTGGGCCTCCTCCCTTTATCTCAAGT
>PYDT01000570.1:0-20990 GCA_004837865.1 Musa balbisiana
TATCTTGTTCCGTATACGAAAGAGTGGACTTGACTAACCTCAAATTCCTTTATGAAATTCCGAAATCAGATCAGTTGTTCTTACCTCAACAAAGGAAGCGTGACCTCTTCCGAGAACCTTTTGCTCTTGATCCCATTCAATACTAAGCAAGAAGTCCGAACTAATTGAATACTTGTGGAGAAATTCCTCAATTGACTTGCCATTTCCCTGAGGATATAATGGACAACTCTAAGTTGGACTATCCTTTTCCTCCGCCGGAGATCTTGAGGAAAAAGTGTTGCTAAATTTCTGCCATCAGCTATTGCATCTGTGTACGGGTCGAACCAAAAAACAACATACGGTTTCCTTGGTAGGTGTGATCCGTGGACTAGATCCCATGTTTCCATTTTTTTTATTCCTTAGAATTTTTTTTTTTCTGTTTCCCGGTGGTATCAAAATGCCGCTGTGCCTGATATCTTTCTGCCTCCCAGGAAATAAATATCCCGCAATATTTTAGTTCAATCTTTTTTTTTTTTCCCCACCGGACTAATCGCCTACTCGACTTCTGTATTGAAAGCGAGTTGTGTATCTACTCCAATGATACTATGTTCCGGACCATTAGTCGCGAAGATCCGGGTAGATACACTTCTTCAGAATGAAAAAAAACCGACTACTTTCGTTTTGGTATTTCGGACTAAATCTTTGGTCCTCGAATACTCATCAATCTCTTTTTTTATGATTGAATTGACCTCTAACGTTCCATATTTAGTAATTCCGCGATTGCTTCTTCTGTATCGTGGCTCATCAAAAATAAGCAGATCCTATTCTACGTAAAATACCCTGTTTTGGTATTTCCGAGCGAAATACCAAAACAGGGTATTAGTCTTTCCTCCTCGTTCTTGATTGTATTGTATGGATGATACTCTATTCTTCGCTTTTTCGCCAAGAAATGAATTCCCGTGGATAATAGAAGGATATATGAAATTCAATGACCATTCATCGTTTGATCAGGTCTTATTTGAATAGTCAATAATTTTCTTATTTTTTTACCGAAAGTTCCAACAATTTATGTCTTATTCGACCATTGTCATATAGGTCGTAGATATATCTTTCTCGACAGAAAAGAAGAAACATTCCTTTGATCGGATCCTTGTTAGCGAAAAAGACACTATACTCGATCTGCACGGACCTCCCGCAAGGAATATCCCTAAATGACTCTTTTTTGTAAGATGAATTACCATATTATATTCAGGTGCCTGGTGGCCACGTACTCCAGTGCATTTCTTTCTCCTCTGATTCAGATAATCTGTTTCGTACCTTCTCTTAAAATGAAAAGTGGACGTTCCAGCCGAATCTCAGCAATCACCAATTTTTCTGAGGTCTACATAATGATTATTTTGCACAAAAATAAACTGTTTTGGTGGAATATTTACTTATGTAGAATATCCCGACTCTCAATCGTTACATACAATTCTATAGAACATAGCCAAAGCAGATCCCATTACGGTACGTGGTTGGATGACCAATCCCATTGAATTTTATTTTTTCCATTAGAAGGCGCTCGTACATGCTCGGCAGTACCCCTGTGAATCTCCAACCGGGATGCAAGTTCTTAGTTAGTTGATTTCCTGGTTCCCCCATTGATTGACCCGCAATAATACCCTACAGCTTCTCCCCAATTCGACAGGTCGCCATGAGTAGCGCTCCGACATAACATAAGTGGCAGATCAAGATGTACTCCTGCAATAAGGGGGTTCGAATATATATTGGTTGTGCTCACAAGGTTATGAATCGATTGACAAGGTCCAATTTTCCCCCCACCAATATCTTGATTTCGAGTGGCAGGCATCGGTAGACGATATATATTCGTCTGCTAATACACGACCAATTAGTGTGTTTGGACAAAATTTTTTCCGTCATCCCTTTCTAGGACTCAAACGGAAATACTCTGATAGTGCCACAATCTGTTTCTACGTACAATAAATGTGAACTACTTCACAAGTCTACTTGTGAGGTATCCAGCATCTGATGTTGGTACAGCAGTATCTACCACTCCTTTGCGGGCTCCATACCAGGAAATTATATATTCTGTCAAAGAAAGCCCTTCACGTAAATTGCTTTGATGGGTAAAGCAATCATTTGTCCTTGGGGACCGACTTAATCCTCTCATACCTACTAATTTTGGTGTATCTGAATGCATTTCCTCTATCTCCGAAAAGGGCTTAGATATACTGATTAGAAGGATCAGTCATCCGAAATTAGGATTCTTTCTTGTCTCAAATATTCACTTGTAGCATACCATATCTCAATGGATGACGTAATTTTCTACCGCGTGTCATTCCATAATTATGGTGTTTTACCAAAATAAACTTGTTGTTCAGCGTCTTGGCCTACCATCCCTTAGAAGGGATTGTTAAAGATCATCAATTTCCTAATGAAAGATGTGCAGTGGTCTTGTTGGAAACACCAAAGTCTTGACTTGACCAAGATATTGATGTATATTCATTCCGCAATGATCTATTAACCTGCTAATAATTCTTTCCATAACATTTCCATTTATCCTTTATTGTGAAGACCATCGGCCCGTTCTGCATAAGTAAAGTACCTCTTATATTATTCTGCTAAGTAGATTTCACAATGGGACCTGAGTTATGATGTCGAAAACTCCTTTCCTCAATCTCAATCTTGATTCACGCAGAAATTAAGAAATTATGATACCATTGAAATTGGGGAGACCCGAATTCCATGGCACGAACATCGCCTATCTGATTTCTTAGTTTATATAGCGTATTGAGTAGGCTCGACAAACCCCCTGTCTGGCTTCTTCTATTTCCCGATAAAACGAAATATACCCAGAGTAGTTCGAAGGTATATACAACGATTTCCTTGTTACCTTCCTTCTATTAGATAGTGCCCATAAATCGCATGTAAGTACCAAAGATTCATTTGAACTTCGATGGGAACTTCTCTTGAGCCAATGACACGTTGATCTAGTCTCCATCGGAGCCACAAAGGACTATCTAAACTAATTCGTTTCTGTTGAAGCCCAAGTGCATCATAGGAACTAGAAAATAGGGTTTCTTTCTTTTTCGTATACCTATAGTCATTTTTTTATTGTCAACCTTTTTATTTTTGGTAGTTTCCGCACTATATTATATGGATTAACCTATTTGCACAAATACCGCGACGATTTCCGATCGGTTAATAATAGAGTCCGATAAGCATATCTTGAGTTGGTACGAAATAGGACCCCAATAGCTGGGACAAGATTCATAGAACATAAGTAAAACGAGCCCTCGCTTGAGCTTCCCCAAAGATAAAGTACATGACATCCATTTGATCCCCATCAAAGTCTGCATGAAGCCCTTACAATAAGGATTAAACAAATAGCGCCCCTCCACTAAACAGGGTGGAACGCCTGTATGCCTAATCTGTGCAGGGCCGGGGGCTCTATTCAATATACAGGATGCCCCCGCAGAACTTCTTGAGATTTCCCTACAATTGTTTCTTTTTTCCCGAATTTACTTTTAGGCATTCCTAATGTTATAAGCACATGTTGCTGATTAGACCACGAATTACAAATGTTTGGAAAAGCTCTTTGCTATTTCTCGAGGTACTCCCACTGAATGTAATGAACGAAAGACCCCGCAATGACGGAACGTCCTCGAAAATCGACACGTTTACCAAGCAGAGTCTCACGAAATCTTCCTCTTGCCTTCAATTACATCTGAAAAGACTTTAAAAAACTTTTTATGACCATCCTCTTGGTTGCCACGGATCATTATCAAGAAGTGTATCACGGCCTCTTGTCCAATTTCTCCTGACACTTACTAATTCCCTGGCGTAGATCTACTTGTTTCTAATAGATCGCGGTAGAGTATTTTCCGATAATACTCGTCTATAAGAAGTTCTTAATATCCGAATCATTAGTTTACCCCCATCTAATCTGAATGATTGGTCCGCAACTCGGGAGGAAGAATGTTAATAATCACAAACCCTCCATTCTGGTTCTACATTTGTTCGAATAAAATGTTAGCTAATTCCTGCGTCTAACCAAAAAATCCTTTCTTCTTCTAATTTTTCTATCTTCCCATTCCTTTCCAGTGAACCCCTCCTCTCCCTAATTCCTTCCATTCTACTAATGATTACCTGTAATAATTCGCAAATCTAAATCGGCTAATTTGTTCTCTGATAGCACCTGCTCCTGTAGAGATTTCTGCTATTTCGAAATGCCTCGAGCCGTTGGGTATTAAAAAAAGTTGTAAAAAAAAATTGGCTTTATTTCCGAGTATTGGATTTCATATTCGAATAAACCTCGTAATCGTAAGAAAGTATTTTTTTCGCTATGGGCCTCACAAAAAACTCGAGATAGGTTCCTGTAGGATTGGATTCCCCCTTTAATCGACGTGAAGGTTTCCTTTCATCCTGCTCAAGTAGTTTACCTCAAAAAGGGGATTCTCCTTATTTTAAATTGTGTTGAAAAACCCTACAAACAAAGAACTACTTCCTTACTAAGTTCCCACTAAGGACCAACGTTCCATTCTTCTTTTTTTACTTATTTTCTCATTACTTATGACAAAATAAAATGGGATTTTTGATAGTCTACTTCCCGTCAACTGTGATCCCCTTTAAAGATACTTTGGGAACCCGTAAGGGATTTACTTGTCTATATATCGTTTCTATTCGATCCTTTAGGTCCCTACTCACCTCGATGGTCTCCCATGATGCCCCTTGAAGCTATATGCATGATAACTGTCTGTAAACCGTATGCGATTTTGCTTGCTTAAAACAGAATCTCTCTATACATAAATGGAATAGCTGATTCACAAAAAGTGTTTTTTTTCCACGAGGTATAACTAGCAATTCCTATTTATACGGAATCGCCCATGGTCAATTTCCCTGGCATTTGGAAGTATTGAATACACCTATAATTCTGAGTTCGTGTTACTTTTACTTCTCCCAAAACACATGTCAGAGCCGGGGGCACCCAATCGGATTGAATGGGATGACAGTTTCTCAGTCCGAATCTGTAAAACGAAAATTTTGATCAAATCACACATCGCATTATACTAGGCCTTCTAATTCCTTAAGGGGTTTATCTAAAAGATTCGCGATATAACTAGAAGGACTTTTCAAATACCCCACATGAGTCACTGGACTGCGAGTTTGATGTATCCCATTTGATATCTTCGTATCCGAGAATCAACAAATTCCACCCCGCATTGTTTCCCCAAATTTCTGGTCTTCTTTTTCAGCTCCAATCACTCGATAATTCCACAGCACAAATTCCACTTTTTATGGGCCCCAGAGATTCTTTCACAAAACAATCCATCTTTTCTGGTTTGTATTGGCTTATAATGAAACGGTATAGGCCTTTTGTCACCTCTCCAACTCATCTCCCATTAGTAAAATTTTGTTGGCCAAGCTTTTCTTTGTTGAGGGAGAAACTAGTCCCATTCGAAGGTTGTTGATGTTTATGACCGGTCAATCATAAATAGAATTCGATTCAGTCCGATCAAGCTTCCTTCCTATTAATCTGGACATTTCTCTCAGATACAAGAAATGTTCAGTTCTAGAGCTAAAGATCGTATTTCTCGAACGAGCAATCGAAAAGATTCTGGAGCATCTTCTGGGTTAGATACTCTTCCTCCAATGATCGTAGCACCAGTCTTCTTGACGAGCTCTAATATGACAGATTTATAAGTAAGCATCTCTTGTAAATATGAGCCACCCACAATCCCTCTAGACCCAACTTCCCCATTTCCCTACTCGTTGTCCCCCTTGCTTCGCCCTTCCTCTAAGGGTTTGTTGTGTAACAAGTGCGTAATGTCCACTAAACGTCCATGATTTTATCATCAACGTGATGATTATTTTTAAAATTAGGACTTTCATATTAGAACAGGTTGTTCAAAAGGATTTCCTGTTCTTCCATCAAATATTCTGCTTTTTCCCGGATATTCGGGTTCAAATACCCATGGATTTTTTGTTTGCTTACTGGCTTCATATAATTCGGAAAAACCCTAGTTTTTCTCGAAGCCTCTTGCTCATATCTCTCATCAAAAGGTGCTATTCTATAATGTCTCTTTAGCGATCCCCCGCTAACCCGAGCGAGCATTCAAATATCTGTCCCACATTCATTCGTATGGTACTCCTAATGTTGAAGACCATATCCACAGTTGTTCCTCCTTTTAAAAAAAAGAAAACAACTAGGGCATAGTCTTGTCTGGCCAAATTTTTGAAATGATAGCCCTTATTCCCATGTCTTCACAGCTACTTTATCACCTACTTTGATTTCCGTTTCTGTGAAATATATACACGAATCATTTCCGAATAATAACAGGAACCCCCTTTTTTTTTTTTTTTTTTTTTTTCCGGATCCATCTCACATCAATAACGCGACCTCTTCCGCCTATATTAGTTTTAGAGAAGTTTCTTTGCGTGGATACCTGACCTTCCAAGTATGGCTCGTAATAATCTACCTCTGGAGCCTACGACGATTCGTTTGCTGTCTTAGGTGTTAATTTACCTACTAAAATATCCTGTTCTACCCCCGATTCCCTCCATCACAACTCCATTTCTGTCTAAAGTGCTGAGTAATGAGCCTCTAGATGTGGTATTTTCCTTAGTGATTCTTTACAGGAGTCCGTGGCTTGTCACATGAGTCTGAATTTCATATTTCCGGATGTGACAAGAAGTATAAATATCTTCATATACCAGACGTTCGCTAATTAGTACTGCGCTTCAGAATTGTAACCTTCCCCATGGAGCCCGCAATAAGCTACTAATACGTTTTTTCCTAAAGCAAGTTCCCCCCCAACTGTAGCCCGCACCGTCCGCAGAATTTGTCCCTTTTTATGATTACCGCCGCGGAACCTGAGGTTTTTGATGCATCAAGTATTTTTGTTGGAACGTTGATAGATAACTAATGGAATACTTATACTTATAGTAGTGTCCCCATTACTTGATAAAATGATCTGTGAGGGTCAGTATAATGATCTTTCCTCGTGTTCGCTATAGCGGAAACCCCCGATCTAGAGCCGTTTTGCGTTCCAGTACAGTTCCACTGCACCTCTCGGACTGAGAAAGCGGAACTGCTTGGCGCTGCATATTCGAACTCATTAAAGCCCGATTCGCATCAGTACTCGATAAAAGGCATGAGGGAAGCTACAATAGAAAAATATTGGAAGGGAAAAATACTTCTAAGAATGAATCTGTTCCCATGCAATATCATGATCTGACGGTATCGGTCTGGAACACCTGTTCTTTTCTTCCTGAATACCCCGATTCCAAGCCAACGAATTTCTGCTGGCTACCATTAATAATTCATCTCTATTTGGTGATAATAAACTATCTGTGCCTCTTTTTGATCTTTCAGATATTTCATAAATTGACTCTCTTAGATCCCCAATGACAAATCCTCAATGAATGCTAAGGGATCCAATAAGTCTAACATTGATGTCCTTCGGACGTTTCCATTGGACAAATACTTCCATAGTGGCTAGGATGAATATCTCGTATCCGAAAACTAGCAGTTCGCCCCGTCAATCCTCCAGGCCCAAATAACTCAATTTCCCGCCCATGAACGATTTGTGTCAAGGATTAGTTCGATCAAAAACTTGAGATCAGGCTTAGGCCAAAAACGATTCATAAGTTGTTGTTAATGAATTTGAAGTTACCAAATTATTTGAGGAGTACGGTATCAATTTATGCCGAATGGGTGTCTCCTCATATAGTTCTCAGAACCCGCATTTTCTAAACGGAAACAGAGCAGTCCGATTGATCCTGTAACAGATCCGCTATAGAACGAATCCGTTTATTTTTCAAGTGATTCATATCGTCAAGTGTACCCATTCCAATTTAATTCCGATCAAATGTCCGCACAGCCAATATCTCGTGGTACTAAAAAAATGTATTGTTCTGAGGTCTATCAAGAATTCGTCTCCGGTTCATATTTTCGTCGACCAATCCTTCCTAATAATTCCATCTTTTGTTGACACAAATTTCTTTTGTACTTCTTTACATAAAGACTCGAAAATCCGGAATCGCCCGGCCTACACAAGCAAATTGTTGATAAAATCCAAAATATCATGTGGCCTTTTGACCCAATCTTTTTTGTCTCCTTATCATTCGGGAAAGACAATAAATTTCAGGGTAACAAACATTATCTAGAATTTCTCTTAGATTCGAACCCATAAGCTGATGCTATAATTAGATCCGATATTTTTTGTTCCTACTTACCACTTCCCATAGCCTTGCTTTTCTATCAATTTCGAATTCCGATCTTCCTCCCCAATCTGATATTATTGTGCTGGTCTAGACAGAAATTCCGTTATGGGTCCAATCTGAACTGTAGTAAATACCCGGACCTTTTGCAGATATGTTATTACACAATTCTGTATATTCCATTTACTTAATAAAGGTCCCCAGGGAATTCATTAGGGGAATGTTTCCATAAAAAACGGGGTTGTTCTTGCATATCTCTACTAAAACCGGTTTTTTTTCCAATTAAAATCCCGCGGGTACATATAAATTCAGAGAATATGTGAGTGATTCATACACAGCATCTTTTTTCGTTTATCTCAGGTTTCTACCAATTGATATCTTTCCACAATAATTTAAAATTTTTCAGATTGTCCCTTGATCTGTATCGTCAATTTTTGGAAACTTATAAATTTCTTCCGTCAGCCCTCATTAATGAACCTACAAAATCCCTCAATTGGATCTGACTAAATCCAGGTATTGTGGACATTCCCTCATTTCCATCATTCCGGAGCATCTTCATCTCGTTTCCTGTTTATTGAAAAAATCCCATTATTAGCTCACGATTTACTCGAACCATACTGATCGATCTAGCATGAGGAATGATATTCTGTTTACTGAATCACATGAAATTTTAGCCAACTCCTATATTATTTCATACGTATGAACGGAAAAAAAAATGAGACAGAGGAATGAAGAGCCTTTTTCGACGCAAGTTCGAATTTGCGACAGGTCAAATGGAAAGGATTATAAAGCATTCCCGGAAAAATTCTGTCACTACACTTATTGATTCTTATATAGATATAAAAATTCATTCAATTTCTACCTATTATTATGATTCAATTTCTACCTATTATTATGATAACGATCACCTATTATTATGATATAACGGACAGATTTTGATTGGGTAACCAAAAACATAAATTGGATTCAGGAGAAATTGAATCTCTATGAATGAGATAAAGAAAGACAGGAACAATATAGATTTTCCCTTTGTTATCATACTTAATTTTATTTTGAGTTTCATTTCATGTTCACACAACTTTCGAATTATTTTTTTTGGCTAGTAGAATATTCTCATATGATTGACTTGCGTAATAGGAGTAATATTTATTAGTGGCATGCCAATATAGCTATCCTACCTTCCGAATATCCCATCTTTATCGTAATTTCACTTGTGGGCACCAGAAGTCCGTCGCACTATATCATAATTCCTATTTTTTCTATTGCATATAGAAAATGAAAAAAAAAGAAGGCATGACGATTCTCTATAGGATATGGATTGGTACATAAGGAGCGGTATCTGTTGGACAATTTCCGGTTGAGGTTTAAAACACAATTTTTTTATACAACTAGACTATTGTTCTAATTTATATTGTTATAATTGAAATTGAAAAAGATTGATTATTGAAAATAATTGATACTGATTAGTCATAAATCAATTTTGATTTGTTATGCCATTAAGAAGGAAACGCAACAATTGAGATACAATTGAGAACCTTCACTTAAAAGTCAAAAACAACCAAAACAAAGCTTAATGGTTCCATTTGCCCTTAATTTTAAGTCTGTGACCAGAAATCTATTTTTATCGTATTTGGATCGACTTTGGTTGGCGACATGGAAAGTGGTAAGGCGGGGGATGCAAATCCTTTATCCCCAGTTCAAATCTGGGGTGTCGCCTGATCAACAAAAAACTTGGGATTCTTATTCTGCTGATTACTCGACGAAGTCTGTCCCCGGATAAGGAGAGGCAAAAAAGGATAAGCTATAGATACTTTATTTTTAGAATCTGTAGTTCTATAAAGAAAGTCAATTTTTGTTAAAGAAGAAAGGTCAATTTTTTTCAAAATCCGGGCTTTGGTGGGGCCCAAAACGGTACAAATAGGGATGAAGTAAGCATTACTTATTAATATGATATGATTTTAATATGATTATGATTGGTTCGGACATTTATTTTATAAGTAGAATACAATTAAACAGTAGAATAAATAAAAGGTTATAAATAGTAGATAAATAAATAGTGAAAGAAATCGGATTCAAAATACGAAAGTAAGAGGTCGGAAATCTGGTATCCAACAAGGCGCATAAAGACCCTCATTTTTGCTACTAGGATTGAAGACGAGATTGTACGAAACGACTAGCAAGGAATTCTAATTATCTTACCATACCAACGTTGGTCTACGAACTCTGTCTGGAATTCGATTGGATAGGCCTGATGGGAAATCAATTTAGAAGTTGTGGACAGAGACTGAGATACTTGTATAAGACTCACGAGAGTCTCTGGTACTCAAACATTCAATAGGATAGTGGTCGGCTCTATTGAGGGGTCAAGAGTAAAGAAAAGTTGAAGAAACAAAAAAATTCTTTGCCGTGTAGGAAGGGGGATTACGAAAAAAGAAAGAATGTATGTAATATGGTGATGGGGTCCCCATTCTTTCACAAAAAAAACAGTAAGGCTAGGATCAAATAGGAAATAGAGGTCCCATCTTATCTGATAGTAGTGATTCTATCTTGATTGGTATATTTTGATGTCTTTTGCTTATGAAAAAGGGTAAAAACAATAGGTCTAGTACTCCTACATGTTCCATTGGGATAGCGTATTCCTTTGCTATTTTCATTCCGAGAAAAGGTGTGTGTATTGTATGTATGCTTAAATGCTTCGATTCATACCAGAAATCTTATAATCTGTTACGAGTAGATTCATGGGATTGGTTCATCAATAGCCTTAAGTTAAGTCAGAATTCCATTTTGACTCTGGCATTGATTCACTATGACTTATTGATCAAATGGAATAATTCTTAATACGAGATTAGGAGACATTAATGTATATGGATATAGTAAGTCTCGCTTGGGCGGCTTTAATGGTATAGTATTTTTGTTTTTTTTTTTAAACCAAAAATTTTTTTTTCCCCCCTCTAACTCCGTAGTATGGGGAAGGAGTGGACTCTAGGGGTATACTAATCGAGTAATCGATTGAGTAATTGAATTCTATCAATGTTTAAGTGAGCGTTTTGACCAAAGCTTTAAAAAAAAGAATGTCTCTGTTTCAAAATTATACTGAAATACAGTAATGAATAAGAAATACAATAATGAATAATAACCATTCGTCAAAGAATGAAGATTACTATAGTTGATTTCGAACCTAATCAGCATGATAGGAAATTTTTTCCAACCGACATTTCTTCTAAATATTTTATTTGATTAACCAGCTCTTAAAGAATTATGGATAGTACAAAAAGAAAAAATTGAAATTGGTTTTTTCTTTTTTTCTTTATTTGTTTCCCTCTTTCTTAACTTTTACTGTTCTAGAGAAGAGGAAAGCTCCGTTCCGCATTTCTTAATTATAGTAGATTACGACCAAAACATACGTTCTATGGAAAGACTAGTTGTTGTCCACAAGAGGTTCTTACAATAATAAGATTAGATCTTTCTTCGTGAGACGATCCACATATCGCGCCATTTCACTTTTTTTAGACTCATAGAGATTTTTTATGCTTTTTTTGACTCATCTCATGTCATGTTTAAGCATAAAATTGAAGGTCTACTCTATTAATCTACGTCTTTTTTCAAAAATGCTGAAGAATTATCATGGATAGACTCCGACAGATCATCTGTTAATGGATCAAGCAAGAATTCTTGAGCTGGGAATCTACAAAAGAAAAAGATTTTTCTTGGGTTTCGTTTTCTTTTATCTTTTTTTTTTTTATTAATTTACTTTATAGTGAATCATGCCCATACTATTTTTGTTTGCTCCATTGATTCCTTTGATAGCTCTCGGGACCTAAACTATATATATAAAATTCGAAGAAAACCAGGAATTAGAAGATTGGCCTTCAATTCTTTTTGAATGATCGAAATCCACACAATGTAAATGTGCCAAAAAAATAATAGAATGGACTGTATTTTGATGTACGATTTAGATAAATGTCGACGTCTCTATGTACAGACATATTGTATATGACCTAGTATAGGCGTCTTCCTATATAAAAAGCCCTATATCTGGATACAGTACAACTTTCTAGAAAAACAATCCAGTAATAGGATAATAAATACTATTACCATTACTATCTCGGCTCAGAATACTATCTCAGATACTTATTATTCAGAACTTATGATTCCAGACAGATCATTTCATTTAGACTTGGAGTTTGAAGCCGTTTCTTTCATTATTCAATCATTGATAAGACTAATAAATCAAGTTTCAGTCAAAAATAATATTTTGCATGGACTGTTTTTACGTAGATGATAAGTAAAAAAGGCAGTGGAAATAGCAAGAACAGTGCAGTAGCTATAATGCGAGAATATTATTCCATAATCTCATTGTTTTTTTTAATTCGCAATAAACTCGGGATCTAATCCCATAGAGATGAGAAATTTGATTCCTTTAAATTCAATGGATGAATTGCATCCTGATGATACTGAATCGGATCAATATTATGAATAAAATCGGATCTATCCAAATCGATCATCGTCGAGAATTGAATAGATAAAAATAGGAAGATCCTTTATCCATACGAACATTGAATGGGGACTCCTGTACAATAAAGAATCAATTGAATTTGAATCCTTTTCCACTTTTTCTTTCTATAAATACCTACCTTCTTCCTTATATACTCTCCTTCTATACTTATAAATACAATTATGTAAATACAATTATGAGGTATTATACTGAAGGGTAGTCTAGAATAACCACCAGATCCAAAGAGTAGAAGGAGATGAAAAAGGAAGGGTTAAGTATAAAAGATCTAATATAATTCAACACAAAAATTTAATAAAAGGAACGTTGCTTGGTCTTTTCTTTTATTGATTAGTATCTCTTTCGTCGATTGCGTGACGGGAAGGCATACATCAAAAATTAAGTGTGCCCAAATTAAATGAGACTGAGATAGATGGTTTCCAAATAGTCATTTGAGGCATACACAAACAAAGTCGAAGCTAAAAAAGGGTTTGCGTTTAACCTGACAAGTACTCTGTCGAGTAATATGTTAAGTTCATTATGTATGCTTACAATAACGAATACAATTTGAGATGTACTCTCGGTAAAAAATAGGAGCACTCTATTCTATTCATTTATCAAGAAAATCGAAAAAGAAAGAGACGAGTATCTCTTAAAAATATTCGTTAAAAATACTACATATAGAGAATACCACGAGTGTACGAATCTATATATGTATTCTCTCACTTATCACTCGGCCACTTCGTGGAATAAAGTGAAAAATTAATGTATTGGTCTGATATAAAAAGCGAAATGAAAAACAAAGAAATAAAAGGATCTACAACTGGGGCTAGATCTTGCTCCCGTCTCCTTTTTGACGGAAAAAATAGAGAAATTCATTTCTCCATTCATCGGTTAGGAATCCTAGTTCGGGACTCTGACGGGGCTCGAACCCGCAGCTTCCGCCTTGACAGGGCGGAGGCTCATGACCAATGAACTACAAATCCCAGCGGGGTATGGTATACATATTCTAATGGTTTCAGAAAAACATTTTCTCGTAGCGCGTGTAACAGAGACCCGATGATTATACTAACTGATATCCTATACACGATATCATATACACATAGAACACATAGAATGGACTATTAGTGAAAGTGACAGGATTCCTAGTAACCGTGTTTAATTTTTTTTATGACAAAAATGGCTAATCAAAAAAAAAACCCTTTTTTTCATTGAGAAAAAAAAACGATTTTTCCTTTCATCATCTTTGCTTTGATTTAAGTATTATGAATCTAGATCGTTAGAAAGAAAAGATCAGAACGAATGAGAAAAACATGGATAGAGAAACAAAAATGGACTCTTGCCTTTAGGAGCAGGTATTTTTTGTTTTGGGGGACAAATTGAGTTATATCATGGGTTATATCATATCATGGAGCGGCGGAATTTTTGGGCCGAGCTGGATTTGAACCAGCGTAGACATATCGCCAACGAATTTACAGTCCGTCCCAATTAACCGACGCGGGCATCGAACCAGGAAGAATCCTTCTAGGCTAGTGATACTCCATGATAAAATTCCTTTCGTAGTACCCCCAGGGGAAGTCGAATCCCCGCTGCCTCCTTGAAGAGAGATGTCCTGAACCACTAGGGGGGGGGGGGGGGGGGGGGGGGGGGAAAAACGAAAAATAGGGGCATTATCCGCCAACTGTCATACTACTATGAGATGTATGAGTAGTTTTGGAATTTCAATATAATCTTAATGAATGACCTAGACTGAACACTCTTTTCTACTTTAGGTATGAGTCCATAGAATTTTGTTTTGGATTGTTGATAGTTCATGAATGAACATCCATACTTCTTTATATAGCGAAAAGGAGGTACAGGACTCCGTCAGTTCAGGAAGTGATTGGTTCCGACAGAACAGAAACAGGGGGGTAGAACCCATTAAGTTCTTTTCCTTCAATTTGTAACTCATAATTTTTAACCTTAACTCATGCTTCGTTCATTGTTCAGGATAAAATTGCCTATCTACTATCTCAATTAAGTCAGAAAATTTAAAAAACGATAGAAATTTTCCTTTGTCTTTTTTATTTTGTTTAAGAATTCGGTCAGGGTACGAATAACGCATCACGATTCAAGAAAATCTATCGAATCATGTCGATGTCAGATTGGTACATGTATCAATCATGTGAATCTTGTTTTGATGGTCAGTAAAGGTAAACAAGCGGGGTCGGTCTTGAAACAATTCACGGCATATTTTTATCAAAAAAAAAATAAAAATTTGCCCACTTTTTACTTTTGGGGGGTAAATCAAATTGATTGATCCTAGATGAACTATGGATATATTATGTGCATATATGTATTAATCATGTACATTATATATGCAGGAGATCATATGAAAAGGCTTATAATTCATTGAATCGAAATAAAAACAAGCCCTTTTAACTCAGTGGTAGAGTAACGCATGGTAGGCGTAAGGCATCGGTTTCAATCCGATAAGGGGCTTTTTCAACTAAATAAAGTTTAGTCTTTGTTTTTCGGTGGAGAATAGAGATTTCATTTTTATTTCTAAAAAGAAAAGGGTAACCACCATTATAATGGACTTCTGATTATACGAGTTATAGTAAAAAGTGAAACATTATTCATTATTTATTAGTATACAGTATTATAGATAAATAATAATGAATATTGTAGTTTTAGAACTAGTTACCTAGGTCTGACCAAAGTAGTCCTTCTTTCAGGTCAATTATTCAAATTTTTGTTTTTGGACAGGAATATTCTAGATAGGTCCAATCGCTATTGAATCGCCAAACCAACAGTATCTTCGTTTTTTTACTTCTCCATTGTTGTATCAAACCCAAGCTCAAATTCTCAAATCAATAAAAAGTAAGTGGACTAAACCATTGAATGCGACTCTATCGGCTATTCTGATATTTAAATTCGATATAGATGAAATTGACAAGCGGATTTTTGATTTCCTTAGACCCGCAAGTCAGGAAATTGTAGATATTTCCGATTTAATGAAATCTTATTCTTACCGAAGGCGCCATGGGAAGAATCGATAGTCTTTCGCTACTATAAAAGTAAAAAGTTTCTATCGAAAAGATATTTGTCAATATTTTCCTTTGATGTCACGAATCAGATATGTTTTGTTCTTCCGCCAATGCAATAGAGAAAGAATAGCGAGAAAGGGACTTTACTTTCATTTACAGTCTACCATTATTTTAAATATTTATATCTAGTTAGGGGCAGGAAAAAAAACAAGGAATTTGCTTTTTTGTTGTTTGACCGTTAAAAGATATACTCTTGTAACTGTAATATGAGTCATAGGGACAATCAGGGTTCAAATATATTTATTTTATACGAATAAGTATAAGGAGTAAAGATAGATAAGGTATAAAGACTAATCGAATCGAGCTCGTGGATTATTACTTAGATTGTTGTGTGGCCAATAGAAAAGAAGAATTTGTATCTTCGAAACCATGGTAAGGGCATGGAACGAGAAATCGTCCACAGATAATAGAAAAGATCGTATGCCTTGGAATTGATATGAGGTTGGTTCGGAAATGGTTGAAGTAGTTAAATAGGAGGACAGCTATGACTATATCCTTGGTAAATGTACAAAGAAGAAAAGGACTCTATTTTGATATTATGGATGATTGGTTACGGTAGGGACCGTTCGTTTTTGTAGGTTGGTCTCCGGCCTATTGCTTTCCTTGTGTTAGTCGCGTTAGGAGTTGGTTCAGGTACAACTTTTGTAACGTCATGGTTATACCCATGGATTGGCGAGTTCCTATTTGGAAGTTGCATTTCGTAACCGCTGCAGTTTCCAATCCGGCGATAGGTTAGCACATGCTTTGTTGCTACTAGGGGGTCCTTGAAGCACAAGGAGATTTACTCGTTGGTGTCAATAGGCGGTCTGGGACTTTTGTTGCTCTCCATGGTGCTTTCGCACTAATAGGTTTCATGTTACGTCAATTCGAACTTGCTCGATCTGTTCAATTGCGACCTTATAATGCAATCGATTCTCTGCTCCAATTGTGTTTTTGTTCAGTATTCTTGATTATCCACTGGGTCAATCTGGCTGGTTCTTTGCACTAGTTTTGGGTAGCAGCCCTATTTCGATGCATCCTCTTATGCCAAGGGTTTCATAATTGGACGTTGACCCATTTATATGATGGAGTTGCCGGAGTATTAGCGCTGTCTGCTATGCGATATTCATGGTGCTACCGTAGAAACTACTTTATTCGAAGATGGTGACGGTGCAAATACACTTCGTGCTTTTAAACCAATCAAGGCGAAGAGACTTATCATGGTCACGGATAAACGTTTTTGGTACCAATCTTTGGGGTTGCTTTTTCCAATAAACGTTGGTTACATTTCTTTGATGCTCTTTGCTACCCGTATGGTTTATGGAGAGTGCTATTGCGGGTCAGTCGCGTTCTGGCTCGAATCTACGTTGGCCTATGACTTCGTTCCCAGAAATCCGTGCAGCGGAAGATCCTGAATTTGAGACTTTCTACACCCAAAAATTTCTCTTAAACGAAGGTTTCGTGATTGGATGGCGGCTCAGGACTCAGCCTCATGAAAAACCTGCATATTACTGAGGAGGTTCTACCACGGGAAAACGATCTTTAAGGGAACTTTAGCTTAGATGTCGTTGACCAAGAAAACACGGTTTCGCTTGGGGGCCGGAATGCGATTATAATTTGTCCGCGTAAAATACTTGGAGCGGACGTAAGCTCATGCGATATCGTAGTCTGGGCCGGGGCAATGAACGATTTGAAGGTGGCTCATTCGTACCAGAGAAACCCATGTATGCACAAGGATTGATTTTACTTCCGCAAATAGCTGACTCTAGGTGGGGGGTAGGTCCGGGGGGAGAGGTTATGAAACCTTTCATACTTTGTCTATGGAGTACTCACTTAATTTCCTCTGCAAGTCTTAGGCTTTGTGGTATTTTCCTGAGCCTTCTTGGACCGAGACTCTTGAAGAATCTTTTCCATTCTCGGTTATGTTGGAGAAGATTAGAATAAATGACTACCCTTTTGGGTATATCACTTAAGTGTGAGGTCTAGTGTGTTTTCTTCTAGGGCTCAAGGCTGTTATTTGGGGCAATATGCTACCTGGGCCCCTGGGGGGGGAGATGTAAGAAAAATTACCAACTTGACCCTTAGCCCAAGTGTCATATTTGGTTATTTACTAAAATCTCCTTTTGGGGGGAGAAGATGGGATTGTTAGTGTGGGACGATTTATGAAGATATAATGGGGGACATGTATGGTTAGGTTCCATTTGGCATAACTTGGTGGATTTGGCAATCGTAACCCAAACCTTTTGCATGGGCTCGACGGCATTTGTATGGTTGGAGAAGGATTACTTGGTCTTATAGTTAGGTGCTTTATCTGTCTTTGGTTTTATCGCTTGTTGTTGGTCGGGTTAATAAGACAGCTATCCTAGTGAGTTTTACGGACCTACGGCAGAAGCTTCTCAATCACAAGATTTCCTTTCTAGCAGAGGACCAAGTCTTGGAGCTAACGTGGGATCCGCTCAAGGACCTACTGGTTTAGGTAAAAATCTAAGGCGTTCCCCGATGGAGAGATTATTTTGGGAAACTATGCGTTTTTGGATCTTCGTGCTCCAATGGTTAGAAACCTCGAAGGGGTCCAAGTGTTGATTGGTAGGCTGAAAAAGACATCAAACCTTGGCAAGAACGAAGTTCGGCAGACATATAGGACTCATGCTCTTTAGGTCTTTAAATTCCGTGGGTGGCGTAGTACCGAGATCATGCAGTCAATATGCCTCTCCTAGAAGTTGGGTGGCGACCTCCCATTTTGTTCTAGGATTCTTTTACTTTTGTGGGCATTTGTGGCATGCGGGAAGGCCGTGCAGTCAGCAGGCTTTGAAAAGGAATCGATCTGATTTGAAAACTGTTCATTCATGACCCCTTAGTGGAGATTTATCTTTTTTTTTTATATCATTCTATTTTTTTTCCTGTTATGGCTCGCTATTTACTAGCCGGGCCATTACTTTTAGAAAGATAACGGGCCAAATGAATAAAGAAACAAATTAGTCAACACAAGCAAAAAAAGGAGAGAGAGGGATCGAACCCGCGATAGTCTTTGTCTAGACCTATACCGGTTTTCAAGACCGGAGCTATCAACACTCAGCCATCTCTCCCCGAGAAAATTTCTATTTTATCCTACAAATGGAATATGGACTATATGAGATGTACACTAACTATCTGTAGAAACATCCCAGATGCAAATCCATATTTCGATGTATCTATCTGTAGATTGTATACATCGGATATGCAAGATCCAGTATTTCTGCGTGTGAAAGTAAATACAACTACATTCGATCCATGTACGAATAAAATAAAGCGGTAAGGTAATAAGTTCAAAGAATTCAAGTGTTCATGGTCAAATCCCTTCATGAGCAATATTATTACCATTTGCTAAAGCGTAGGGACAAATGGGTATAGTTCATTTGGTGGTAGCTTGGCGGATTAAAAAAATGACTAGTGCTTCCAATAGCTGTTTGCAATTAATTGCGACTTCATCAGTCTTACTGATTAGGGTACCGTTATTTGCGTCTTATGATGGTTGGTAAGTAATAAAAAAATTGTATTTCCGGTAAATCATTATGGATTGAATTAGTATTTCTGGTAGCTATCCTAATTCCTCATCTCTTGAACTTAGTTTTTATTTCCCCGATCCAAAAACTCACATTCATTTACCTTATACTCTAATAAATTTAATAATTCGGATGTGAGACACAATCAAGATTCAATCTGAGTTCCAAAAAAAAAATTATATTTCATCTTGTATATTGAATTTTGAGGCCAGGTACATATGATCCAGAGCAAATATATGGAATTATTATTGGATTTTTTTTTAGTTTTGTTTTTTTTTTTGTTTTTATGTTCATATATGTGTGGACATATGCGTGAGTATCAGGAAACAGCAGGAAAATGCGGAATGGTCGAATGTTAAAATTCTCTTTGCCAAGGAGAGATGTGGGTTCGATTCCCGCTATCAGCCAACGGTGAATAATGTGATGATCAGAGAAGAGATAAAATCAAAAAATGAAACAGAACTACTAATGCTAACTACTAAAAAAGAGATTTTTTTTTTACAAAAAAATGTTGCGGAGACGGAGTGAACCCGTGACATCAGGTTCTGAGGCCTTGCGAGCTACCAAAATGTATACGCCGACGTGAAGAAAACGGGAACTTATGGACGAAGAAAGATGGATCGCCCCTTACCATATCCGTACAAATCGAATGTTCTAGTTATACAGAATGGTAAAGAGGCTCATCTATCTTCTATGATAATAGATCGTACGAGATTCAACAAATACGAAAAAGGATATTTTCTCTTTACCCAACTTGATCTTATTGCGACGGTAACAAACATGCATGAAACATTTGTCGAATGTGTCGGATAGCCCAAGTCTCGATAGTTAGCTCTAGGTATTCAGGTCCAAAAAAAAACAAAACGCGATTGAGACGTATAGTGCAATATTACTGGTGGGGATTGCAATTTTCCATGAATTTCCCCATTTTCATCAATGATGGAACTTTGCTATTTTTTTTTGAGGAGCGAGCGAATCAAATGATATTCTGTTCCAATTGTAGAATATGCTTTTTTTACCATAGCTACATAAACACATATTACATTTTGACCTTTTTGATTGAGAATCGTATCTGTGGCTACGGCTGTTTTGCCGGTCTTCTTCCCCCAATAAATTATTCTCGCTGACCGCGTCCGATAGGTATCATCGAATCAATGGCAATAAGCCCCGTTTGAAGAGGCTCTATACAGAACGGCTAGAAAATAATACCTGGTTTCAGTGAGACAGTCACTTAACCAGATTAGAATCTGAAATTTCCCTCTCCCATCATAGGTTTAGCCAAGCCTTTTATAACCACCCAAATACCTCACTCACAGGTATCGAGCAATTCGTCCTGTTGCTTTTACAGAACTTCCCTCTTGTATCATCAAACCATCACCCATTATACAACGCCAACATTATTTGATTCCAAATTCAGAGCAATGCCTATTGTACCCTTTGAACTCTACTAATTACCTGCCCTACTTAAATCAAACCATGAACACGAGCATTCCGTCGCTACTTGAGTACGGTACCGGTATTCACAATCTTTATTTCTCTACTTATTGTTCAATACCTCACGAATAATATTCCTAATTTCGTCCGGCTCGAAGGTTTACCATTAGTGTTTCTTTATTCTTTTTAGGAAGGAAGACAAAATAATGCCTACCCGACAACAACAAAAGAATGGCTAATCAGTTATTTCTT
>PYDT01002180.1:0-20990 GCA_004837865.1 Musa balbisiana
CTCTAAGTGGTGTTCCCATTTATCAAAACAGAATTTCCCAAAGATTGGTTACTGTATCATATAAAGATTTTATTTCCTTTTTGTTTAAAACCTTTGCGAAGATCTAAATACGATCTCACATGGAGATCCAATGAAAAAAAAGGAAAAAAAGAAAATTTTAGTTTTTTACATTGGGGAATGGAAACGGAACTCCCTTTGGTTCTCCCCGAAACCCAACCTTCTTTTTTTGAACCCATTAAAGGAACTCACAAAATAATTAGCAAGTAAAAAAGAACTCTCAAAAGTTCAAAAGAAAAAACAAGATGGGTCACAAAATAGTTCTAGTTCTAAAACGAGTTCTAAAACGAGTTCGTAAAAACGAATAGTTCTAGTTCTAAAAAACGATAGTTCTAGTTCTAAAACGACAGTTCTAGTTCTAAAACGAATAATGAAGAACCTACTTGAAAGTGAACCAATTTCTTTATTTTAATTGAGAAGGGAAAAGTACATGACCCAAATGAAATGCCAAAGATTCAAAAAAAAATAATCCATTATTCACAATCGAACCATTCCAATTCGTCTATGATTGGACAAATTTTTTACTCATACGAAAAAAAAATGAAGATCTTGCTGATAAGACAATCACAATAAGAATCAAATCTAGAGGCATCACAGACAAAAGAAAATAGGTTTCCAGCCCTATCATCTAAAGACGAATTACAAAAACTATTGGGGCAAATACTTTCAAAGAAAAAAATACCCGATTAATACGCAATAGCACATTATTTTATGGAAATCTTTCAGTGAAAAAATATACATAGATATCTTGCAGTATGGTTACCATTTCTAAGGTTAATGCACAACTTTTAAAAAAACAATTATCAGAATCCATTTACAACGATGAAGAAATCAAGAAGGAATTGAGGAAACAGATTCCAGATACACTGACTTTAATTTTCGACTATACAAAGTCCTTTTCTAATCCTAATATTAGAAAATGATTGAAACACTTATCAGAACTTATCTTCCTTGTCCCAAGCTATGTATTTTACAAATTGTCACAAACCCATATTTAACAACCCATCACCTGAGATCGTACTTCAATATCCCGATCACGGACCTATCCTTTTATTAAAGACAAGATAAAGTCTATTGTATGACACCGAGGATAGTTGATTCCAAATCAAGGCATAAAGAAAATTAATAAGTCTGGAATGAATAAATGGAAACTGGTTAAAGGTCATTATCAATAATTTTCTCGGAGCAAATGGGTCTCGCTTAGTACCGAAACAATGGGCGAAATAGAGTCAATCAAACGTTGTACTATTTCTTTTTTCCCCAAATAAGAATCCCAATGAAATTGGTATTCATAATAAAAAGAAAAAGACGTTATTCATGACATGAATGAAAATTTTTATGCAGTGGGATTTATCGCGAGTCGAAAAGAAAAATTAAAAAAAACACTACAATATGATCTTTTATCCCTGATCTATACATATGGGATAAGTAGGACTCTACACACTGAACCCGAATCTTTTTGTATTGCGAAATATGCTATTGATGGTTACCTAAAAAAAGGATTTTTATTGATACCCATAAAAATCTGATAGACATATTTGTATTATAGAATTCTTCATGTTTTGCCTTAGAAACAATAGTGATATTGATAACATAGTGATATTGAGAACAATAGTGATATTGAGAACAATAGTGATATTGAGGACTGGACCGATAAGGTTATCGGATACCGAAATTTATAAAAAGACTAAGACTAAGACTCATCAAAAAATTTTTTGATTGGATGTGAATGAGCGAAATTATCTCCATATCAAATCTAGAACCTTGGTTCTTCCCAGAATTTGTTTACCTTTTGATGGCATATAGATTAAACGCGTGGATTTCCATTAAAAAACAATCAAATGACGTCTTTTAATATTATTATGAAATGAATATTAGTCAAAATCAAAATCAAAATGATATTAAGTCAAATCAAAATGAAAAAAATATTAGTCAAAATCAAACTCAAAAAATATTAGTCAAAATAAAATCAAAAAAATATTATCAAAATCAAAATCAAAAAATATTAGTCCAAATCAAAAACATATTAGTCAAAATCAAAATCAAAAAATATAGTCAAAATCAAAAAAATATGAGTCAAAATCAAAATCAAAAAAATATTAGTCAAAATCAAAAAAATATTAGTCCAAATCAAAATCAAAAAAATATTAGTCAAAATCAAAAAAATATTAGTCAAAATCAAAATGAAAAAATCTTAGTCAAAATCAAAATGAAAAAAATATTAGTCAAAATCAAAACATCAAAGATTCCGTTAAAATAGAATTTCAAAATTCCAACCAAGAAAAGAGGGTCAATCATCTGTATCCGATCCACAAAAACCAAACCAAAGGAATATCCTGAAGAGGATGCCCGAGTCAACATAAAAAGGTAAAAAAAAAAAAAATCCAAGAAAAATAAGGAAGGAGAACTAGATTTGTTCCTGAAAAAATTTTTTATTTTTCAATTAAGATGGGATGACCCCTTGAATCAAAAAATTTTTAATAATGTTAGGATATATTTCTCCTACTTAGATTGATAAATCCAAGGGAATTACTATATCCTCGATCAAAGGTAGAGATACATCGGGCTGTTCAATGCTGAGTCAGAAAGATAAAGCTCTTACAGAATTAATAAAAAGGGAATATTAATTATCGAACCAATTCGTCTATCTTTAAGAAGGGATGGAAAATTCATTATATATCACCATAAGTATTTCATTGGTCGAATAAGGAGTAACACCAAATTAAAAGAAAATACATAAAGAAAAGATTTTGATAAATAATTTTAAAAATTCCACTGTGACGACTGGCAATATATTTGTGAATGGGTTCAAGATCATTACTAATTTCTTTGTTTCCTGGAAAAATATTCTATCTCCTAGACGTCGTAGAGAATTGAGAATTCTAATTTGTTTCAACTCTCATAATCGGGATATTGTGAATAGAAATCCAGTATTTTGCAACGAAAACAACATAAGAAACTCTGAACAATTTTTGAATGAGGACAAACGGCTTAATACGGATTTAAATAAATTAATTAAATGCAAATTGTTTCTTTGGCCCAATTACCGATTAGAAGATTTAGCTTGTATGAATCGCTATTGGTTTGATACCATCAGGTAGTCGTTTCAGTATGTCAAGGATACGTATGTATCCACGATTCAGAATTATTTAATAGTATATTTCCTATATATCCATGCCGTTTTCAGTAAATAAAAAACCGAAGATTTACGCATATGGTGTGTTACGTTCTGGACATGATAAGATTTACTTGGGGTGGTATCATTCATTGAATCTAGAAAGAAATCTACAGAATCTTTTTAGGTGCAAAGAATCATTCTCTTTCGTAAATGCAGAAATATATTATCCTTTTCTAAATATAGTATTCCTTTTCTTTCTATCTAATCCACCAAATGGAAAATTTGATTTAGATAGAAACGGATAAATCTCAAATTTTTTGCGTGTACTAATTCAAAAAAGATTGACATAAGAATAATTAATTAATTTTATTTTCCTGATCGGTAAATCCATGGCAGGAAAAGAAGAAAAAGAAAAAGAATAAAAAAAGTTTATGGTCAAAATTCCTTCAGTTTCACTTTCTTCCACACAAAAACATAAGACAACAGGTTCGTTGAATTTCAAGTCTTAAGTTTCACCATAAAATACGAAGCCTACTTCACATTTGAATTGCACAAAAGAGATTTTTTAATCCACAAAGCGGTCTCCAAAAAAATTGCGGAGAAACGTCAACGCTGCGGGCTTATTATTGTCAACGAAAAATATGAGCGCGTATAAAAATAATTGACCATTTGGATATTCGGGAGCCAAAAAATCGTAATTAAATCGTTTGATTAGTATAGTAAGTTCTTAAGATTTTTTATTTGATGACCCGTCCTACTTTTTTGAGGACTTCATGAAGATATGAATTAATGAAGAAATGATATGACTGTACCGGCTACAAAAAAGATTCATGATAGTTAATATGGGTCCTCCCACGCCATCATGCATGGTGTTCTCTTCGACTGATCGGTACTCTCTCGGGTGCTATGGTATGCCTGTGGAACCATAATGGGCTCATTACACAGAGGGATGGAAAAAAATAGCGGGACAAACCGAACAATATACAATATCGCCTTATGTACACGGTGGGATTTTAGCTACTATTTTCACAAGGCAAACCGTAAATGCCCCAGAACAACTGGAAATTAGCAAGTACTAAAAGGGGCTAGCTTATATCATAGTAATTAATGCTGGAGCTTAGCCGTATAGCTTCTGCATTTGATGGCTTAGTGCCTTTACTGGCGGATATCGTCGCTCAGACCTCCCTTTTTCTATTTTTTCAGAGAGAGGAGAATTATTTGATTTATTTCGAGCCGCCCAGGTATTCGGAATGATGCCTAATATTTCCGCATCGGAGGATAGCTGCCGCCTCTACCTAATGGCTGGATAGAAAAATTTTGATTTTTGCGATTATTTTTTTAACAGACTTGTTAATCTCAAAAACGCCATTACGCGAAATCCCATTTTTTTGGAGCGGTCGAAGGAGTGGTCCATTATTGGTGTAGCGGAAGCAATAAATGGGGGTTTATCAGGCCGATGTTACGAGCTTCTGAACACAAGGGGATCTTCGTAAAAGTGTACTTATGAGTGGTTTAACTGAATTCGATTGGGAAGTCCCATGGCAAAAAGAAGTAGTTCGTTAGCTCGTTATTTAGTACGAACGGTGAATGAGGAGGAACTCGATAAATAATTCCACATCTCTAGAAGGAATCCTGGCTGACCCTATGAGAATTTAGAAGTCCGACTGGATAGTGCTTTAAGAGAGCACAAATTCCGACTGGAATGATGTTTTAAATATAGATTATAGTAGAAAACCTTCACCCAATTTTGAATTTCGAAACAAGAACTTCGGGGAGTAAAGGCCCCAAAAGGGATTAGAATTTATTTGATAGGGGGGGGGGGGGGGGGGGAGTATAGTGTTTTCCTTGGAGATGAAAAATTCGTCCAACCCGGCTTCATAATTTGCAAATTCTTCCATCAGCTAGTTAAAAGAATGAAATGGCTGATACATACGATACTATGTAGTAGAGTTCCTTATGGAGAGGTTGATCGTTGTGCACATGATATTGGATACGACAGAAGTACAGAACTATCACTTCTTTTCTATATCGAATCCTTAAAAGAAGTATATGACTTCATATGGATCTTTGGACCCATTTTTGACCTTATATTGGGAATACAATAAGGGGTACTAGTAGTGTGTGGTTAGAAAGAGAAATATCTGCAGCGATACAACAGACGTATTGGGCCTGAATATTCCGGCCCCTTGGGAATTCTTCAAGCTCTAGCAGATGGAACTAAACTACTTTTTAAAGAAGACCTTCTCCCATCTAGAGGAGATGTTCGTTTGTTTAGTATTGGACGCGTCTATAGTTCAGATCAATTGCTACTAAGTTCTTTTAGTACTTCTTTTGGGTCACCGCCCTCATTTTTAGCCGATCTCAGTATAGGTGTTTTTTTATGGGTCCGCCCTTTAAGTATTGCTCCTATTGGGCTTCTTATGTCAGGATACGGATCGAATATAAATATTCCTTTTCAGGTGGTCGACGCTTGCTGCTCAATCTATTGTTTCTGACATACCATTAACTCTATGTGTGTTATCATATCCTAACGTGTGATTCTTGAACTGACCCTTTATTACTTCTTTCCTAGAAGTAAAGGAAGAAGTTGAATGGACTGTATTGATGGTCTTTTTAGTTTTTTTCATCATGCGGTAATGAGTTAACCAGATAGTTATATGAGTGAAACAAAACAACTTAGAAGTTTTGCAGTAAGAAGATAACTCTCATTTCATATGTACAAGAATAAAGTTGAAGTAAACATAAGCAGTGTAAACTGTTTACCCCCAAGATTAGATTCTTCATTAGTCTCATTCTTGAAAGCGGGTGTAAAGATCAACTGTAGGAGTTTTCATTACTGTCTTGTATTTATTACCATGCCGTAGATCAATCAAAATCAGTGGACGGTTAGGAACACCGAAAGTGCCAAGGATTAGTAATAAGATAATGTAGGTATAAAAAAAAGAGATATTTCTACATAAAAAAAAAAAAAATTATAAAAAAAATAAAAAAATGAATAACGATATTGATGCATAAAATAATAAAGCATAGAATAAAGGAGATTCGTCCCCCCCCTATTTATTCCTTCCCCTAAAAAACTTGCAATCAACCCCCATTGGTATTCCATCAATTATATATCTATCAAAAAACTGAGTTAGTTCGGTTAATCCCCTTATACCCATGGTAAAAACCCTAGTATAAAAATGTCTATGTACCCACGATTATATGACCATTGTATATCCCATTTTTTGATTTGGTCCAAGATAATTCTTTTAGGACCACCTTTTACAAATGAATTGATAAAGTTCAAATTCCGTAAAAATGAATAAGCAGACCCATATAGATATATTCTATGAATATCCGGAAATAGCTATACTTACTGAAAATTGCATTTGTAAAAATTCATCACCAGTCCACAGAATTACTCGAATTTGGATGGAAAGGTTTGTGAGTGGAGTTAACCATTTGGATAATATATCCAAATCTATTACTCCTTGATCAAAATGAATTCCTATTGATCCAACAAACAAAGTAAATAATACCAATATAAGCAGAGGAATAGCATAGTATTGTCCACTTCGCGAGGGTACATGTAAGTGTACTTTTTTTCGAAAGAAGTATTAAAGTATCGTATGCATTTTTTTAGATTATTATCAAATTATTACTATCCTTTGAAAAAAAGAAGACCTTTTTATTCATTGTGATAAAGGTAAATTTCTATTGACTGCTTGGGGTACTCCTTCCCCATAGAGATATTGAATAGGACGAACTATTTTTTTGTGCTACTGTAATCTTGAAAATGACGCGCAAATGTCCTCAAAGGTAATAATACACCGAACATATAAATTGCCGTCAATCCTGCTGTGAAACAACTATTATTGCAAAATGGGTGAACAACCAACTATCATTAAGAATTTCCCTTTGGCCAAAAACAAGCAGAAGGTGGAATACCGCAAATAGAAGTGTACCTAATAAAAACGTAGTTCTTGTAATTGGAACATATCTTCTTAACCACCCATAAGGCCTATCTGACTTTTGTCTGGGCGAATATCCGACATAGGTTCCTTGATGAATATAGATCCGGAGCCCAAAAACAATAAAGCTTTAGAAGAGGCATGATGATCAAATGGATAAGCACTCGATAAGAACCTATACCTGAGTAACATAATATAACCCAATTGAGACATTGTAGAATAGGCTAAACTTCTTTTATATCTCTTTGAGCAAGAGCCAAAGTACTCCTAGTAGTACGTGTTTAGTTACACATATTAAAGATATTACTTCATTACGTAAGGTATCTATGAATCGGAAGAAGTCGAGCTACACGAAAATTCCTGCTGCTACCATAGTACAGGCGTGTATCAGAGCCGAGATGGGAGTGGGTCCTTCCATGGCATCGGGTAACCATACGTGAAGGTGAATTGTGCGGATTTAGCAACTGCACCAATGAATAATAAAGAGGCACACAAAGTAGCAAATAAAGAACTGACCCCATTATTATGGATCAAGTTATTAGTTTATTTCGAACAAATCCCGAAATTCTAAACCTACCTGTTTTATCCAATAACACCTAAAATTCTAATAATAAACCAAAATCCCCTACACGATTAGTTAACAAAAAGCTTTTTTGCAAGCCTTGCTGCAGTCGGTCCGTGTGAACCAAATCCTATTAACATAGGAACACATCCCCACCAGTTCCCAAAAAAAAAATATAAATTTGTAAGCAAATTGGACTGGTAACGATCCAACATGGAAAGCATTGAAAAACTCATATCAAGCAAAAAATCTCAGATATCCTTGATCGTGAGACATTATAATTGTCACTATAAATAGAACCAAGATTCCAACATTATTAATAGTATTGAACTATAGAACTAATTGGTCCGAGCAAATATCCGCAATCTACAGGAAAAATCTTATTGATGTCCAAGAACCATATATTGATATCTGGACCTTCCATGTAGTGTTGAATAGTAAATTGGGCTGAACCCCATAACGATACTTAACAGTAAAACACTATTAAAAGCCATTATACGACGAATATTTTTTGTTGCTGTCGGATTCAGTAGAAGTCCAATCCTATTGACACAGTACTTAAGTGGAAAAAGGATTACTCCTGCCTATTGATATGTATTGTTCCATAAGAAAACAAAATGAAATCTTGAATCATTCTACTATTCTAGTCTAGTCTTAGTAACTATTCTATTTCTGGTAAATTTTTTAGCCATATTCTATAGTATAATTAGAAAAATATATAATAAGAAAAAGAGTTTATATCAAAAGGAGTACTTGATTCTAATATCAGATACTATGATCCATATGTAAGTAAAGAAAAAGGACCTAGTTATCCTATTTGTTCATTTTTTTATAGTAATTTCCCTACTCCCTTCTGTAACTCGCTTCTGAAACTTTGATTTGGATTTTTTTTCCCCCCCAAATACATAAGAAACTTATGTTTTGATGGATTCCAATACAATAAGGAAAACTTATGTTTTGATTGGATTCCAATACATAAATGAAAACTATGTTCCATCGGAAGATTACGCCGTACGTCGTATAGAACTGAAATCAAGAATGACTGAGGTTCTTTAATTGGGTAATGAATAGCTTGTTTAACAGATAACTACTAGTTTGATTGGTAATTTGATGACAAACCAGCACTCTGCGCTAAATCATTAATATAAAAAACTCTTTTTCCCAAAAAAATTTCTTCCTTCCTTTCTTCTACTTGTATTTTTTTATCCCTATGTTGGTTGTATATGTGTATGTGAATGCGACATATGCGTACTTAATACTATATTATATGTTTGTTTTGGTTTTAATATATATTTTAATAATATGTTTTAATTAAAAATTATTAGGTTTTAAGAGGGTTTTAAATATATTGAAAATGATTTTTAAAAAACTATTATACCGGAATAGTATAGATAATGACCTAAAGGAAAACAATCCATTTTGAAACAAAACAATACATGTCTTTCACATACAACGATTAAAACTGGAACCCTTTTTGAATGCAGTCCAAAAGAGTACTTCTATGTCAAAAAAAACGTATTCGTAAAAATAGTGGAAAACAAAAAAAGGATTTTTAGCTGCAAGTAAAGGCTTTTCCTTAGCTTAAATCGGTGCTCCTACGGACCGTTCACAAAGTTTTTTTGTGAACAAAAAATAATAAAGTCTTGGATAAGCGAATTGACATACTCGAAGAACTTCGAAATTGTTTAGATGAACGATTCACATTACATTAATGGTAATGAACTCTTCAATTCCCCGATGAGTTAGAACTAGTGTTGTAGTATGTAGATGTGGTAGGAGACTAAAGGTATGTATATTCGAATTCTGAATATGTTTTTATATCTATTTTCACAAATAGATAAATGCTTTTCTATGTTGAAACGTAGAGTATCGATAGATAGAAATGAAAATCTTTTGTTCTTATAGCCTAACAAAAACCAAATGTGTTTGGTAAATCTTACCATTATATATATAATGAAGAGTAGTAATACTATAATGGCGTACTAAGAATGATACTAAGGTGTCGAAATCGTTAGAAAATTTCAAATTCTTGTGATTATTAGTGTGAAAATTGGTATACATATGAATTTTTAATCCTGGTTATTTATTTTTCATTGAAAAAAAAATCTTTTTCATTTTGTTTGAATCTATGAATAAAATCGAGATAAATAAAAACGAATCAAAAATAGAAAAAGGAAAACAATTCTTAGTTCTATACCTCACCCTGCGACGCACACAACACTTGAGTTTCTAACTGTTTTGGAAAGAACTAGTTTCTAGTACGCGAAAGTGTAGTATTAAAACTAAACTTACAATGATCCCAACTAAAGATGATTTTGTGAATATAGATTCTCCAATAGGAGTGAATATAGAGAGTAAAATAGGAATTTAAATGAATCTTATTATCGATTCTAATGTTTACTAAACTATATTGAACTTGATTCCGACGATTCAACGTGAATTGACTATTAGTATTTCAAGTAAGCCGCCATGGTTGATAATGGGTTAGAACGCTGCTCTTAGGAAGCAGTGCTAGGCATCTCGGTTCGAGTCGAGTGCGGCATCTATAAATCTAGAAAATAAATCCTCTAAACGAGGGACACAACGATCCTATAAGGTATTAATCTCGATTTCAATTCTCTAAGGGACCCCCCCCTGTTATGATATTTACAACTTTAGAACATATATTAACCTATCTCTTTTTCGATAATTTAATTGTGATACGATTCATTTAATGATCGTATTAGTCGCAAATCGTAGGGAGCGTGATGTCATTGGAAAAAAGGGATGTAGCAACTTTTTCTCGATAACAGGATTTAGTTTATCGTGGGTTTCTTCAGGACATTTCATTAAGTAATTATACGAGTAATTAATCTTCCTTTCGTGTAGTTTCTCAGTAGTCATATTGATTCCAAGATGGGGAACCATAAAAATGATTTAAGAACAATAACCGCACCAAGTACACATTTTACACAAGGGCTTTGCCAGTTCGGGTGTTTTAACTGAAATGCATCAATCCGCAATATTAGTAACCTTGCTCTCCAACTCAGGGTTAATGATGCACGTAGTATGATGTTATTAAGCTATGCAGCTCTTTTATGCGGATCATTATTATCAGTCGCTCTTCTAGTCATTACATTTCGAAAAAACCTCGAGATTTTTGTAAAGGATAATTTTTAATCTAAGCCATTTTTCCTTTGGGAGATTCAATATTGAATGAAAAAGAAGTGTTGTTAAAAAACTTCGTTTCTTCATTTCGAAATTATATAAAATCAATTGGAATCAACGTTTGGGATTATTGGAGTTATCGTGCATTGTTTAGGATTACCTTTTTAACCATAGGCATTCTTTGTGGCGCAGTATTGGCTAATGAGGAATGGGGATCTTATTGGAAGGGGACCCAAACGAAACGTGGGCGTTTATTACTTGGGACCATATTCGCGATTTCTTTACATTACAGAACACTAGAATCATATTAGAAGTGAACCAAATCAAAGTTTGAAAAGAACGAATTCGCCTTGTGGATTCTATAGGATTCTTTAATTTGGATATGTTATTTTGGAAGCAATATATTAGGAATAGGTCTACATAGTTATGGCAGTCCCTTAACATCTACTTGAAATAAACTACACAGATAAATAAATTGAAAATAAAACTACATAAAGACTACATCAGAACATCATCCCTAGATATCTATAAAGCTTCTGTTGTTCGAGTTTTTTGAGAAACCGTTGCATCATCCTTATTCAAAACGTTCTCAAAAAACGAACAATGCACTCCATTACAATTATAATTCACTTTGTTCTTTGGCTAAAATTTGTACAGAGGCGAACGCTTTTAAAAAGCCAAAAAATAAAGACAAAAAAATTCGATTTCGTATTATTAATTGAAAGACTATCGATTGAAAGTTAATAGATGGATAGGTGCCCTGTCAACTGATAGTCGAGCGAGAACGAAACGACTAAATACCAATACTATACGGGCTAGAAAGATACAGATTGAAAACAAAATAGTTCTCGTGGTCCGAATCAGCAAAAATTGAGATTTGGGAACATGAATAGCTTGTATCCATAGAAATCTGACGTAACATAGCTAATAAATAAATAGGATTAATATCATTCAATTGCCATTACAAAAGTAATTAGATTTTGTGGGCATTAAAAAGGTATTTTGGACTAGTAATTATTCCAAAAAATACTAAGAATTCCGACAACCAAAACAACTCATTCCGTGGCAATGCAAGAGAAGCCACGAAACACTACTGAACATGGTAAATAGTTTGGCATTGGGCTCGTATCCCCCCATCCGAGGATAAAAAAGGACGTATTTATCACAACTCGTTCTGCCAAGAAAATGAAGCGCAGCCCAAAAATCATGAGAGAGTATTTTAAAATGGCCCGTTGAGTCCCATTCGGTTATAGAACCCAATTCCTATAATTGTTGAAACCCATGGCGAGAGACAGAGGAATAGGTATTCTTTTTTAACTTCCGTTGACCGAGAGAGGGTGAAGCTGCATAGATTATTTGAAATCGTCCCCACTATTACCAACCAGGGAGAACTATGAATGACGCTTGGGGTCATAAATTCCATGTTGATCCGCATAAGTCCATATGCTCCATTTTTAATTAACGATCCAGCTAGAAGCATACATGTACTGGAATGTGATTTACATGGGTATCTGGTAACCCGTATATGTAGGGGTATAATCGGGCGATTTGACAGCTAAGCAATAAGAATCCAAACAGATAATAGTAATTTCCAATTGCACAGGATATGAATTGTTAGTTAATTTTGAAAAATATAATGGGGTTCATTAGGGACATATAAACCCATTACCGAGAACTACTCTTAAGAGAAAAATGGAGGCCCCCCGCAGTGTACAAAATAAACTTTGTGGCGCGAGTAGAGACGTTCTTCCTCCCCACATGGATAAAGTAAATAAACAGGAATTAAGTCTATACCACAGCATGGAAAAAAAGTAAATGGTCTCGAGAAGAAAAATATCCCTATTTCTGACCGCTTTACATTGATAACATGAGAAATAGAACAATCGCGAATTTCGGTAACTGGCCCAAAGCGCTAAGTTAGCTAAAGTAGTGATAAACCTGTCGTAAAATAGGTCCTATGAAAGCCATCGATTCCCCAGTTCCAGTGTGAAATAAAAATCTATATCCATTTTAATCTTCCTCCATTGGGTTAAGGATCGTCCAATTGCAATGATAACAGAAAAACAAGGTCGTTAGAAGGGTCCAACGGCATATACATAAGCATACCATCTAAACATTTAGTCCTTTATGAGGAAAGAAAGAAAATGGAAAGAACAGAGGATGATCCGGCAAAACAAACCAAGTATGTAACAAGAAAATAAATCGTTATATAAAGACAAGAGACTTTTGACCAGAAAAACCCGTGCTCGGAATAGAATAAAGATTTTCTCGAGTACGGGCTTTGTCGGTTAGAAGAGGAATTCACTTGAATGCAAGTGGATTTTTTTTGGAACGATCAATAACCTAGACCATGCTGCGAGTGTTTCATATGATAAATAAAACACGGACACTCAAAAAATCACGTTGGACAGGACGGATTCACATTTTTGTTCCCTCTTTACAAACCCCACACAGCCTCGGTTCGTGGTGCGAAAGCAATTTGCTTTTAGCTTTACATCCCTCCAAGCGTACATTTCAATACATCTGTGGGGCAGGCTCGTACACATGAGTACACCTATACATGTATCCTAAATTTTTACTGAATGGACATTGGGCTTAAATTCAGGTTTGAACATCAAAAAATTTTCAATCTGGTAGAAAATTAGTATTTATATTATAGGACACCAGACGAAGACAGGGGTTATTAAAATTTTAAGAATCAATAATTTATACACTCGTTCATGAGAAAAAGCCAAGAGGACTTTGATTTCCGTTGCAAAAAAAATCATGATCATACGACCACAGTGTAAATTAAAATTGGCCGACAAGAACAAAGTGATCAACATTCAAATCAATATTTCAATAGTCATATTGAACATGAATATATAACATAAAACTAAAATATATTCATATTCTGAAATATGAATATATAAACTAAAAATAAATTCAGTAATTTAATTTATTTCGTAATATGGATTAACTATTATTATTTCAATATATTAATTTTTCTTATTTTATTATAAATTTATAATATTACAGGAATTAGTATTAAATATTATTACTATTATACGTAGATTTATATGGTATATAATAACAATACAGTATAGGATTATATAAATACATTAAAACTCAATAAGACATAAAATACATTAAAAACATTTAAAATTAAAATACATTAAAATTAAAAACATTAAAATTGAAATACATTAAAAGTAAATACATAAAACTAAATAAATATAAACAAATAAAAAAACGAAAATAAAAAAAAATTAGTAATACCCAATAAAATAAGAATATAATTATTTCCATTAAGGAATATGACAGTGAAGAAAGAATAGAAAAAGAATAGAAAAATATTCCAATTTAATTTTATTTGTCTTATGCTTTATCATGTTGTGCGGGTGTCTTGAGTCTTGCTCATATAACTGAGTTTATTCAAAATATAGGATCGATGTGATATTATCAATAATTATTCACAAATTCGATGATTGATACGAGTTGATTTCTGTCGATGAATCGACCGAAACAATAGCTAGACCATAGCTGCTTCAGCAGCGGCAACAGCTATAATAAGTTGAGAAAAATGTTTCCTTTTAATTGGCGACTATCAAATCTATAAGAAATGTTACAAGATTAATATTAACCGAATTTAGTATAAGCTCAAGACACATAAGTGCTCTAACCAGGTTCGAATTGTGATCATACATAGAGACCGATAGAAAATAAAAATAAAACAATTCAAAAAAAGTACTGCTGAAACTCTTGACTAACTCATTATCAATCTCGAGTCATTTCAATAGGAAACAATTTCAAGCGATTCGATTTTTTAATTATTTAGAACTTTAATTATAAAAACTTTTTAATTCTTTTAAAATTCTAAAGTATTTATTATTGGCGAGCCTAGTAATTGCACCTATCAGGAAAACTAAAGAATTATAGAAATTAGTTCAAAGGGAAAGAGATACAATCTGGGTCGAGAAAGAATCCAATTGTTGAACGCATTACGTATTAGGTCCTGTTATTATAATCTGGTTGAGCTGGTAGTTCCAAATAATTCCACCATGACGGATCTGGTATAGTAGTAATTAGTGAAAAAAGAATACGGGTACAAAACAGTGAAGGACTCCATCTCCACTGGTCCAAAAATAAGAATATCCTGGGAAGATTCTGAAACCCTTCATGAAATCTACGCAACGATGATAAGACATTACGGTCCACATAATAAGTAGCTGTGCGGCAAGCTCCAAAAAAAGAGTTCGATGGAATGTAGAATAAGGATATACAAAACAAGAACAATCCCAACGAAAGAAGAGAAGAAAAAGGATTGGTAAGGAATACTACACAGACCCCCTAGTATAAGAACTGACCCAGAAATGCTACAAGAATACTCATGTATTGGTCCAGGTAAAATCCATTATGATAATATTAAAAAAAAACTATAAGTCAAATCATGACCTACTAAATGGGCCAGGAAAGGAAAAGGGTCGACCCCATTTTTGATTGTATATGATATGTTCCTAATTTATGGTATATGCTATGTTCCTAATGAATGAAATCTTAATAGGATTAATTATATTATTTTACTATAGGGAATATATTTTATATGATTAGATTATATATAGATTTAATTTTATATATAGATAGAATGAGTAATAGATATAATTTTATTATATAGATCTAATTCTTTATGGGGCCATCCTACGTAATTTTATCCAAAGAAAAAGAAATAAAAAAGTAGTGGGAAATTGTTATTCGAAATTACCGTGAGAAAGATATATCAGTTTAACATCAAAGATGGTTACCCAATCTATAGTACTAATTATTATGTCGTTACTGACCAATTCTTATTTAAGAAACCTTATGCCCTGCTATAGTTACCCCCCTGACCACACCCAAAATAAAAAAAGTTTTTGATCTTTTATATCAAAACACAATTAGTAACGGTAAATCGTCTTGAATCAACGGGTGTTTCTCTTTAATCTATTTTGATTTGAGTGAATTTCCAAACTGTTTGAATTGTTAATCTACAACTTACAGACATTGGTAACCGAAGCCAAGCAATGATTATAATTCAATCGTGACGATCATAAGTAGAAAGCTCATATTCTTCAGTCATGGATAACCGTTGTTGGACAATAATCGAAAAAAGTTACACACCAAAATATACAGACCCCCCGAAACTCAATACTATAATAAAGCAATTGTTTCTTTGTCATAGCTCTTTTCCAATCTCCATCAACAACAGGTGATCTATTGGGCTACACGAAACACATACTTCGCAAAGCAATACATTTATCAAATGCAAGGAATTCCGAACACGAAACGTATGATGTAATTTGGATTTCTCATAAGGATATGGATAGTTACAGGTAACCCGGGTTTGTGGGGATAGGTATATGAACTTTGAACAAATATACCTTGCAGCTCGTATTGTTTGTGACAGATTCATGAACCCAGTTACCATGGAAACCTATTGCTAGATATCCATACATAAATTGTGTTTCTTGCGTCTTGTTGAAAGAGGTTATGAATCTGAAGATGCGTGATAGCTACTTCTGTTATGTATAGTGAAACAAAGTGGGACGAGGTTGTCAATAATAGAGTACAAAGGAAATAGGGTAAAGAACTTCCACCAAGATTTACTAGGCTGGTCCATTCTCATCCTAGGTAAAAGTCCATCTTGTTGTGATAGAAATGAACAGAAACAAATAGCTTTAATAAGTAACTAAAGATAACAATGGTCATGTCCAAAGACCCGCTATTTTTTTATTCCGAAAAAGCTGCTCCGGAATGGATAGTCGGAATAGATAAATTCCACCCACTAAGTAAAGAACCGTACGAATAACGAAAGAAGTAATAGATTTATTAGGTAACGGAAGCAAGATAAAATAAAAACCAAATCTGATAATGGAAATATTCGGTTTGATAACATGCTCAATTCCTCATCCGTTCTGGTAAATCAAAGGGCAAATCTATCACATCAGCTAGAGAAGAAATTATGAAAAACTTATAATCCTTGGGCGACCCATGGATTCCAACCCCAAAAGCCTATGGGGTGGGGGGGAAACTTTGGTGCCTTAAACTATATCAAATGTACTGAACTGTTAGCTCTTATAGTCGATAATAAACATACTTGTTTCCATCGTATTCCAAAAGCCGTAAATGAGCTCAGCTTCTACGGCTCTACTTATGGCCCCAATAAAGTAAGGACCGGTCGATATTATACCCTTTCTTTTGGGGGTAAACTAGAATAAAGATATATCAGGCGTCCCAAAAATTAAAACAATGGCATTCGTTTGCTAGAAGTAAAAAAGTGTCGAATAATCTCATCCCTTATGATAATAAAATGTATTTTCTTTGTGGCGGAATAAATCAGCCTCAATTAAATACTCGTTATGATAATAAATCAAGAATTTAAAGCATAGGAATTGGTCCATTAATTTGTGATAAAAAAGTCCAACCCATATGGTGGGGAAAAAGAATAAATAAATAAATATCTTTTTATTCATTCAGATTATTACATTTCGATTTATAACATTCCATTTCTTTGGTTAATGTTCTTATACTCAGAAGAGGGCTACTTTTGAACAAAAGAAAAAAAAAAAGAATAGGGATTAATTCGTTCTGAAGTCATTTATTAATCATGTGAAGGAGATACTCTAGGATCGGAATCGTAGGGAAGTATGCGTGATCATTTCTACACTTAAAGGCCCATTTGGATTTCGTTTATTCATTTTTTTATATTATATTTTTTATAATTTTTTTTTTTTTTTTATTAGAAATATCTCTCTGTTTTTTCTACCTTACATGTATCTCATTACTAATACTTGTGCATTGAGGTGGTCAACCGTCCACTGATTTTGATTGATTACGGCCTGGTAATAAATACAAGACAGTAATGAAAACTCCATACAGTGATTCTTGAAAAACGCGTAAAAGATATGATGACTAATGAAAGAATCTAATATTTGGTGTAAACAGTTTTACACTGCTTATGTTTACTTCAACTTGATTCTGTACATATGAAAGGAGATTTATCTTATTACTGAAAAGTCTCAGTTGTTTGTTCAATCATATAACTATCTGGTTTAACTCATTGACACGGAATGATGAATAAAAATAAAAATCCATATTACAATAAAATACATTCAAACGTCTTTCCTTTCTTTCTAGGAAGAAGTAAAAGTTCTGTAACGAATCACACGTAGAGATATTGATAAACACCGAGAGTTATGGTATTTCATAAAACTAATAGATTGAGCAGCAGCTCGTAGGACCACCTGAAAGGAATATTGATTATCGATCGTATCCTGACCAATAGAATGCCAATAGGAGAATGACGAAATGGCGACCCAAAAAAAAAACACCTATACTGAGATCGGCTAAAATTGAGGCGATACCAAAAGGATTACTAAATAAATTCGCTAGAATTGATATGACCACTATAGCCGGTCCAATCCACACAAACGAACAGCTCCTCGAGATGGGAGAAGGTTTCTTTAAAAAAAGTTAGTTTAGGTCAATATGTAGAAGCTTGGAAAGGAATTCCCAAGGGGCCGGCATATTCAGGCCCAATCGTTGTGTATCGTGCAGATTTTCTCTTTCAACCACACAATTACTAGTACCCGATTGTAAATTCCCAATATAAGGGTCAAAATGGGTACAAAAGATCCATATGCGTCCATATACTTCTTTAAGGATTCGATATAGAAAAAGAATTGATAGTTTGTACTTCTGTCGTATCAATTATCATTTCAACGATCAACCTCTACCAGAATGATATCTATAATACTAGGATCGCATGATATCAGCCAATTTCATATTTTACACTAGCTGAGGAAGAATTTGCCAATTTCTGAAGCCGGTGGACGCATTTCCAATCTCAAGGGAAAACACTATTATCTCTTCAAATAAATTCTAAATCCACTTTTTGGGGCTTCTACTCTCAGTAAAGTTATTGTTTCGACAATTCAAAATTGGTTGTGAAGGTTTTTTACTAATAAATCTATATTCAAAACATTCCATCGGAATTTTTTGCTCTATCCAAGCCGTCGGACTTCTAAATTCAGAGGGTCCTCAGGAATTCCTTCTAGAGTGTTGAAATTATTTTTATAGATCCCTCATTTCACCGATTCGTACTAAAATAACGACGCTAACGAATATTCTTCTTTTTGCATTGGACTTCCCAATCGATTCATTGAACACTCATAATTATCAATTTTACGAAGATCCCATTGTGTTCCAGAAGCTCGTAACATCGGTCCTGAGTAAACCCCAGATTTATTGCTTACTCTACACCAATAATGCCACTCCTTCGACTCGCTCAAAAAAAGGGATTTTCGCGTAAGAGTTTTTGATAGTCAACAATCCTGTTAAAAAATAATCGCAAAAATCCAAACATTTATCTATCCAGCCATAAGGTAGATCGGCAGCTACTCCTCGAGCGGACATAATTAGCATCATTCGCATACTGTGGCGGCTTCGAATAAATCATATATCAATTTCTCTCTCTGAAATCTAGAAAAAGGGAGTCTGGCGCCGATATCCGCCATCCAAACGCCCGAGAAAACGGAACGCGGAATAAGAAATAGAGAGAAGCTATACGGCTCAGCCCAGCATAAGTAAGCGTTGAGAGCGCTAGTGCAGAGTCTAGCACACTATATTTCGGTACTTGAACATTTTCCAGTTGTTTGGTGCATTTACCGGTATTGCCTCTGTGACATAGTAGCTAAATAATCCCAACGTGTTACATAAGGCAGATATTGTATAATTGTTCGGTTTTCGCTATTTTTCCATCCCTCTGTGTTAAATAGCCCATAGGGTTCACAGTCATAACAATCTTCACATCGCAGAGTAACGATCAGTCAAGAACACCATGCATTGATGGGTGGTGAGGACCCATATTAACTATCATGAAATCTTTTTTTGTAGCCGGTACAGTCATATCTTTTCTTCCATAATCATTATTTCATGAATTCCTCAAAAAAGTAGGAGGTTCATCAAAATAAAAAATCTAATAATACTATACTAATTCAAACGATTTAATAACGATTTTTGGCTCCGAATATCCAATGGTAATTAATTTCTTTAACGCGCTCTATTTTCTTTGACAAATAAGCCAGCAGACGTTGACGTTTTCTCAGAAGTTTTTGTAGACTCTTTGTGATAAAAAATCTCTTTGTGCAATTCCAATGTGAAGTAAGTCTTCGTATCTTATTGGGGAAACTTAATACTTGAAATTCAACAGAACCCCTGTTTTCTTCTTTTATTCTTGTGGAAGAAGTGAAAGCAATGAAGTTTTGACCATAAAACGTGGTATCTTTTTCTTTCTTTCTTTTCCATGCCATGGATTTACCGAACAGCGGACAAGCGAGTATCGCTCTCCGGCTCCACACCGATCTGCTCCAAGACCTGGTGCCCGAACCATCTAGCAGTGCGATTTCCCAACTAGCGTACAACACCTATCAATGCCTAAAATCGTTTGATAGACTCCGACGGTCGCCATGTCCAATCGCATCTTTACTTGTTCGGTCTTAAAGGCCGCGAGCTTCCGCTTCGGCGACGCTGCTTTAAACTCAAGCAGCGGGAGAGCTGTGGCCAAGCCTGCCGTGCGAGAAGGCGAAGGAGAATCCTTGGCCGCGGATCTAATGGGCAATACCCCCAAACGGAGGAACCGATGGGATTTGGAGTCCCCGAGGGAAGAGGGAAGGGGACGGGGGACCGAAAGAATCGGCCGATGGGTGGATCCCAGTCGCAAGGGAACGATTGGGGTATGAGCCACGGGGAAGTGCACCAGAGAGAGACAAAAAACACGGAGGTCAGATCAATTCTACATCGACCCCTCTGGCCGATCGGATCAGTGAAAGGGTCCCGACCGACGGTTCCACTTTTAGAAATGTTAGAATGAAAGCTAACAAGCATCCTATATATTTATACTAACTAAAATAATGATTTCCATAGATTCCTCAAATTTAAAGTTAGCTTAAAAGCTTATGCCGATTAAAATCGTGAGAAATAATTTATGCAAATAAATTATATTTTTTAATTCAAATTAATGAGTTTTTCGAAATAGAGTGAAAGGGAGGGGAATGTATGGGAAGGATGTTATAATATTTGAGGAATATGGACCTCCCTTTACCCAATTCATTAAGCCAGTCCAATTGTGGTTTTTTAT